>PVIC010003583.1:0-68077 GCA_004025085.1 Thryonomys swinderianus | reverse complement strand
ACTTTTGAGGTAGTCAGTTGAAAAATAACTATTTATTTTTGGTTTAAAAGTAATAGTGATAGGGCCGGAGGGTTAGCTCAGTGGTTCCGGCGCCTGCCTCACAAGCGCAAGGTCCTGAGTTCGATCCCCGGTAACCACATACAATGCTGGGCGTGGAGACTCACGCCCACCAACAATCAATACCACATACCACAGTGCCAGGCGTGGTGGCTCACGCCTGTCATCCCAGCACTCGGGAGGCAGAGACAGGAGGATTGCTGAGTTCGAGGCTTGCCTGGGCTCCATAGTGAGCTCAGAGCCAGCCTGAACTACAAAGCGAGACCCTGTCTCAAAAAAAAAAAAAAGTAATAGTGATAAACTAGGGGTATAAAAATATTAACTTTTACTTAGTTGTAACAAAGGTCAAACAGTAATGATTTTTTTAAAAAATCCTTTTAAATAGATTCTGAAATATTTGTAGAAGACGTGACAACAGGGGTGTATTCAGTAAGAGGAAAGAAAGTAGTTGCTGTATAAATGAAGTTAGGTTGGGCTGGGGATTTAGTTCAGTGGTTCCAGTGTCTGCCTTACATGAGCAAGGCCTGGGTTCAATCCCTGGTAACCACATACAGCAATGCCGGGTGTGATGGCTCACGCCTGTCATCCCGCACTTGGGAGGCAGAGGCAGGAGGACTGCTGAGTTCAAGGCTTGCCTGGGCTACATAGCGAGCTCAGGGCCAGCCTGAACTACAAAGCGAGACTCTCTCAAAAGAAAAAAAAAAATGAAGTTAGATTGGCCACAAACTGGTAATTGTTGAAGCTGAATGTTAGCTATGTGGCGATTCATTTTGCTAAGCTCTTTTACGTTTATATGTTTAGAATATTTCCAAAATCAGAGGTAGAAAGACAACAAAAAAGAACTTTAAGAGTTGCAAAGGGCCCCTTGGACAACTCCCTCGTGACTGACTCACGGACACTACACGGCTGGGCCCCGGTGCCGCTTACCCCTGCCAGAGTCTTCACCCCGACAGAATCAATGAAGTTGACCTGTGTGAAGTCCAGAATGATGGTGTGGATGTTATCCCCGGGGGGCATAAATCTTTGCAGTTCTTCAGGAAATGTATTTTTAATGACTATTGGCGGATATTTTACTTCACCATCCTCCTCTTCAGGCTTGGTACCATCTTCTCCGTCTACTTCTGCATCCTGTATCAAAAATGGAACGAAACCAGAATTCTGTTAACACTCCTGGTTGGAGAAAGATTTTCATACAACAACAAGAAGAACAAAACAGCCCTTATGTTTTCAAGCTACTGACTATGGCAGATCTCTTTTAAAATATTTGTCATATTCCAGCCTCATAATACGACAGGAAGGATATGTCTACACTCTCTAGGTTTGACTCAGTTTCTGCCGTTGTCATCCCCTGCATTTCCTCCAACTTCTAAAATAGCTCCACCAACTTGGGTATATAGGACTGATGGTTAAAAATCAGACTTTGAACTTTTTGTTATTATCAGCTGAGTAAATCTACAAGGAAGCCATAATGGTAAATATTTTCTAGGGTCTATGTGATCTTTATTCTTTAAAATAATGTTTTCAATAGTAGTTTCAGAAGCATCTGCCTAGCTGACTGTACCGCACACGCGCAATGCGCTGGGGACGCTTAGGTTGATCCTAAACTTTCCCGCTCAGCACCTCCCAGCTCTGTGCGGTTCCTGCGGGTCACAAGACAGGGAGGTGACAGTGAAAATCCACTCACCGCCTTCACCACCGTGGCGTTGGCCATGTTCGCATTCCCCACTTCCTTGGCGTACTTCCTCATGGCCTTCCTCCTCGCGCCCATGATGAGTGCAGGGTTCACTCCGGTCTTCACAGAAGAGCAAGATACAGAGTCCCTCCCCGGCTTGCAGGGACCCACCCAAATGCCATCATCTCCACGGCCCGCGAGCTTCCCATGGCAGGTATCGTCACCCCACCCTCACTCTACCTGTCCCTCAGGGGCCCCACACTGAGTTACTTTCTAAGACCTAAGACAACATGGGCAGTTTTTCTCATTCTCGGTCAACAGGGAGCAAAAGGAACAAAGAGAATTTTGGGAGTGGAGTTTATCAGATTTAGATTTCTCGGATTCTTCTTTTTTTTTTTTTTTTTGAGACAGGGTCTCGCTTTGTGGTTCATGCTGGCCCTGAGCTCACTATGTAGCCCAGGCAAGCCTCCAACTCAGCAGTCCTCCTGCCTCTGCCTCTTGAGTGCTGGGATGACAGACTGATTTCTCAGATTCGTATAGAAATTCTTAAAGATGTTATGTGGGCTGAGAGGCAGCATGGGCTTGAATTTTAGTCACCACCAAGGGAACCAACATGATTCCCAAAGTAAAAATATCTAAGGTTCTTTTTTCATTTTCTTTTATTTTTATTTGGACAGCGAACAAATCCATGAAAGAGAGAACAAGTAGTGGTAACGACTGCCTGAGAATGTGCAGCTCCTTAACGTTACCCACTGCGGTGGACGCTCGAAGACACTTCCATGGCGTGTTTCACCACAGGCGGGGACAGTGCCGTCGGGCTCATGACACATACTCCCGACCCGCTGAGCCTCAGAAGTAACCACTCTGAATTTCACACCACTCACCTTTCTTTTTAACGCGTTGCTATACAAGTCACTGTTTGCATAGTAAATTGGGGCATTTATCTGGAATATTTTTATTCCAGGAATTTCTTTCACCTGAGAAGTAAAATATTAGTGAATTTAACACTTGGATATATTTCAGAATCAAAGCTGCAATCGCATTCCCCCCTCCAGTGTGGAAACGAATACAGAAGGTGCCAAGGACCCTCTTACTGTGTTTGGAATGGTGTCGCTCTATCCACTCAGGCTCTGGGAGGAAGAAGATGGAGAAAAATAGTGTATTTTGTCCTTTGTTTTTTCCACAGGGTTTCATTATATGGCTCAGGCTAGTCTTAAAAATCTTGAGTTCGAGCAGTCCTCCTGCCTCAGCCTCCCAGGTAGCTAGGACTGTAAGACAGTGCCACCACACTCCACTTGAAAGGTTTTAAAAATACCTGTCTTCCCATTCCTTTTACAAAGTTGTCTCTGCTTTGTTTTTGCTGTAAAGCAAAGAAGAGGGAATGGAAAAACACTCAAACAGAGAAAAGAAGAGGAAAGGCCGTTGCTGGATGGTCAGAAGCAGGCAAATAAAGCAAAGAGGTTTCCCGGGCATGACAACAGGCCACAGGAAGGAGCCTATAGGACACGGGGGAAACAGTACTCTGTGTCTAATCTTTTTTTTTTTTTTTTTTGAGACATGGTCTCGCTTTGTAGTTCAGGCTGGCTCTGAGTTCGCTATGTAGTCCAGGCAAGCCTCAAACTCAGCAATCCTCTTGTCTCTGCCTCCCGAGTGCTGGGATTACAGGCGTGAGTCACCACGCCCGGCACTGTGGTATATGGTATTGATTGCTGGTGGGCATGAGTCTCCACGCCCAGCATTGTATGTGGTTACTGGGAATCGAACTCAGGACCTTGCG
The DNA here is from genome assembly GCA_004025085.1 of Thryonomys swinderianus. NCBI lineage: Eukaryota > Metazoa > Chordata > Mammalia > Rodentia > Thryonomyidae > Thryonomys > Thryonomys swinderianus. Next base: position 64,571 of record PVIC010003583.1, on the reverse strand, counting down.
CTTGTGAGGCAGGCGCCGGAACCACTGAGCTAACCCTCCGGCCCTGTGTCTAATCTTGAGCCTCATGGAACTCTAGGGCACAGCATGCAAATACATCGCAAATACTCACTAATCCACCACATAGATCTTAGAGGAAAAATTAGTAATCTTCACCTCAGACTTGTTTCCTAGTACCTCCTGGAGGGGCTGAGTTTGTTCTCAAGCGAAAAATGAAATAGACAAAACTATTTTCAAAAGATTTTGTAAGTCTTTAAGATTCCACAGAAGAACATTAAAAATCAAGGAAATATGCCTTTATAATTTTTAATCATTAAAAATGAATTGGGAAAGCCTGGCATGGAAGCACATGCTCATAATTCCAGTATTTGGGAAGCTGAGGCAGGAGGATCAAAAGTTCAAAGTCAAATTTAAAAAATTTTTTAAAAAGTTCAAGGTTAGTCTGGCTACACAGAAAGGCTCTTTCTCAAAAAAAGGAGGGAGAGAGGGCTGGGGATTCAGCTCAGTGATTCCAGTGTCTGCCTGGCAAGTGCAAGGTCCTGAGTTCGATCCCAGTACCACATACCACAGTGCCAGGCGTGGTGGCTCACATCTGTAACCCCAGCACTCAGGAGGCAGAGAAGGAGGATTGCTGAGTTGGAGGCTTGCCTGGGCTACATAGTGAGCTCAGGGCCAGCCTGAACTACAAAGCGAGACCCTGTCTCAAAAAGAAAAAAAGGAGGAAGAGGACAATTGCACAGGTCTATCATCTACATTTTATATGGTTAAAATTAGTATTTTACCACTGGTTTAAAAGTCAGAAAAACATCTATGAGCGTACAAACCACTTTTTCAATTTCACTGTTCTATAAAAGTATAATTCCAACAAAAAGTATTTATCTTCATTAAAGACAAGGAAAATGTCAAGTAGGAACTTGATTAGTTAATAAACAGTATAAACATACAGTTAGATCCAGATAGTAAATCAAATTTGGGGGTTTTAATGTTAACCACTAAACCTCCCGCTTCTTCGCTGCTTCCTGGGTGAAAGCACTATCCCTCTAGATGCATACACACTTGCAATCCGTTTTCTTAGGTTGTTTTTTTTTTTTGGAGATAGGGTCTTGCTTTGTAGTTCAGGCTGGCCCTGAGCTCACCCTGTAGCCCAGGCAAGCCTGGAACTCAGCAGTCCTCCTGCCTCTGCCTCCCGAGTGCTGGGATTACAGGCGTGAGCCACCATGCCCGGCTCTGTGGTGTGCGGTCCTGGGGAAAGAACTCGGGACCTTGTGCTTGCCGGGCAGACACTGGAACCACTGAGCTACATCCCTGGCCCGCACACTTACATCTTTGACAATCGCTGGAAAGGCTCTTACCTCCTCATAGGCATCTATGTCGATGTACACGTCAGTGTCAGGAAGCTGCCCCAGGACTTTGTAGCTTGGGCTGCAGACAGAGAGTGCGTTAAAGCCCACTGTGCTGGGCAGGGTGCGATCGCACGTGTGGCTGTGCTACCAGATGCAGGGATGTTTGGTCCTTCTCGGGGGCCTTTGTAGAATGGCCCTGTCACGTTCTGGCCCTGTCACGTTCCCAGTCCCACTGCCCCTGATGGAGTGACATCCCGGTGTACGGGGGAAGTTGTGCCCTCTGCTGGGCATCAGTGTGAGGATCCAGCCGGCAGAGGAGGACAGGACCTTCCCGGCACCTGCGCGCTCTGCAGGCCACATCCTCCCGCTCCCAGTGGAGGCCACTTCCCTACTGGGCCACAGGCCAGGGAGTCGTTCCGTGAGCTCTCGTAGGGCCCCTCTTCTGCTTACTGTTAGACTGTATGTGGCTACACCTGTGGGAGCACAAAGAGCTAGAGACTCTAACTGAAAGCAAGATGATAAAAGGCTTTTGAAGAAGCTGCTTCTGGGGTCGGGGATTTAGCTCAGTGGTTCCCACATCTGCCTCGCAAGTGCAAGGTCCCAAGTTTGATCCCTGGTTTGAGCCACAGTGCTGGGCCTGGTGGCTCACACCTGTCATCCCAGCACTCAGGAGGCAGAGGCAGGAGGATTGCTGAGTTTAAGGCTTGCCTGGGCTACATAGTGAGCTCAGAGCTAGCCTGAACTACAAAGCGAGACCCTGTCTCAAAAAAAAAAAAAAAAAAAAAAAAAAAGAACAAAAAGAATTTGCTTCTGGATCTACAGAAACCCATATTTAAGCCATTACATCACCATTCATTGTGATCTTGGGCAAGGTGTCCAGGGACTCTAGCACCCAGCTTCCACATCTGTGAAATGGGACTGCTAACAGTGCTGGGTTGTCAGGAGGAGAGCACAAAAGCAGTAATCTGCCCAGAGCGGAGCACACAAGCAGCTGTAGTCAATTTTCTTTCATTATCGTCTAACATCGTCCCGTGACTGCACAACCACCATGCTGGGGGAAGGGTCTTATTCACTGCAGTGTCTAGACAGTCTAGTATCTCCTTGGGGCTACGGGAGCCCTTGACAGACCGGAGGGCTGTCGGGGCACTGGGTATGTGGGGCAGGCCGTAGCCACTGTCTCCCGGAAGTGTGCTCTCATCACAGCAAAGAAGCCACCTGCAGAGGAACCATACCCGGAGGGCCAGTCCCCCAAAGGGCACCTACAAACCCCAGCAAGATCGCCAACAGCTGGCAGGACATACAAACTCAACTTTAGTTCAGTGTTGGAGGGAGAAAGAGAAGTACAGCATTTTAAAAATAAACTGGCCTAACTTTAAAATTTATGATCAGAAATTATAAAATCGTAATCCAGGAAGAAAAAAGTCTCTAATTCTGTATTGTGGCTCCTTAGATGATACAGATGCTTTTCCTGTTTTGGCACCAGGGGTTGGTTTGACCGCTGAGCTACATCTCCTGCCCTGAGATAGTTTCAAACAATAATGTTCATCAAGGTTCTGAGATTTAAAAGAAAGGTGCTGTAGGAAATAATGAAGTTTTTTATAAAACCAGGAAACCTTCTTTTAGATAATAATGGGCAACAATGTTCAAATTTGTTAAAAGTAGTTTTGTCACCATTCTGAGCTTAGATCACATCTTTTTAACATCTTTCTCATGTGCTGTTTCAGTGATAAAAAAGCTCATTCTCTCCTCTGGGGAGCAGGAGGTTCCCAACCACCTTCTGCAGAAAAGAGGGTTGCCACCCCCATCTGGTGGCTTTTCAATGTGGCCAAGACTGAATTTAACCAATTCAATTCCGTGATTTGCAACTATCGGTAAAGCCAGCCTGATTCACTTTCACAGCCGGTGGTGTTACAGGAGAGAAGACTCTGTTACAGGCAGGAACCAGGTTCTCTGCTAGGTCTCCACATGCCTTAACTCTCATTTAAACCTCTCCATAACTATCTGAGGTAGCGTATCAGTCCCATTTTACAGATGTATAAACTGAGATTCTGAGTGGTTCCATATAAATTATAGAGTTTACAGAAGGCAGAGTTGGGACTCAAACCCAAGTTTGTCTGACCCAAGTCTAGGCTATTTCTATGACACATTTCCTTTTATTTTCATGGTGGTTCCTTCATCATAAACAACACTTAAAGACACTGAGCCAGGGTCTCGCTCTGCTGCTCAGGCTGGCCTCCAGCTCACTTACTAGGCTGGCCTTAAACTCACCCCAGTCCTCCTGCCTGTCTTCCCAGCCCTGAGGTTACAGGCGTGCATCACCATGCCTGGTCCAAAAATGGCATTTTAAGAAAGTTTACCTTATACCTTCGCTAATAGGCTCAGCTTCCTACTAGGAAGAAGAGGGCCAAGAGCCAGTGGCCATGGCTGGGCCAGGAATGAGAGGAGCGAGGGTGGCACAGGTTTTAAACACCCCCGAGGGGTGCAGACCCTGATGGAGTAGAGCGTCTGGCAGAATTACACGCAGCCTTGTGTTTGGGCTTTGCTTGGTTCAGTCAGCGGCCCCTGAGCCCCCTGTTACACGGAGGAGAAGTGACGGGGGCCTTGCTCTGGCCTCCACCCCAGCCGCGCCGCTCTCACCTCTGGGTCCTGTAAATCACAGTCAGGAGAGCGATGATCACGGCCGTGATGAGGCCGTAGTCCAGTCCCAGGAACAAGGAGGACACGAAAGTGGTCAGCCAGATGGTCTAAGGGAGCCAGGGGCGTCATGGAGAGTCACGTTAATAGCTCTGTAAGATTTAAATGCACACACACCCACATGCGCATACACGCACATACACGCAACACTCACAGAGGCCTCCCTGCGTGCTACACACAACAGCTGTGTTAACATCTTCACCTTTTTTTTTTTTTTGAGGCAGGGTCTCACTTTGCAGTTCAGGCTGGCCCTCAGCTCACTATGTAGCCCAGGTAAGCCTCGAACTCACAGCAAGCAATCCTCATGCCTCTGCCTCCTGAGTGCTGAGATTATAGACGTGAGCCATCACAACCAGCACTGTGGAATGTGATTACCGGGGATTGAACCAGGGACCTTGCGCTTGCTGGGCAGGTGCTAGAACCACTGAGCTAAATCCCAGGCCCTTCACCATGTCTTTATTAGCACTGATAACAGTTGCCGCGCATCACTGACCCACCAGCTCGATCTTGCTGGTCCTCCAGAAGAAGGGCAGGTCTGAGAACTGCATGAACATTCCCTTCAGGTTGACAATCACGATGGCCGACAGCACAGCCTGCAAGGAGCAGAGGGGCGTGGCTTCCCTCCCTCACCTCGTGTCCCCAGAGCCCTCCTGCTCCCCGCCTGTCCTACTCCTCCCCGAGGCCACGAATGCTCAGCACTCTGTTAGCTAACACGGGCCTCGAAGTGTAGGCTCGTATCCTACTAGCAAAGCTGCAGGGTGCGTAGGGGGTTCAGAATTAAACTTAGAATGCAAGGAATTATTTCACTACTTATGATCGGCTTTTTTCATCTTTTGATTTTTCCGTAGATTAAATAGATCAGCAAGTAAGTGTCTCTGAGCATAAGGACCTCAAGTTTTCAATGAAAAGTCATAGAAGGGCAAAGGGCGAAGGACCTCTGTGGTCAGCCAGGGCAGCCCCTACTTTGCAGGTGAGGAAACTGGGGCCCAGAGAAGAAGTGGTTTTCCCGGGACTGCGGGCACCAGTCACTGTGGACATGGTGGTGCATGACACTGGCCCTAATCCTGGCTCTTTCCTACACCACCCTCCCAGGATTTTGATAAAACCCCAAGATGGCTGCAAAAATACAGAGACACAGAACAGCAGACTCTCCCCCTCGGAAAGAATGCACAGCACGTCCTTATTACACACCTGAGGTAACGATTCAAAGAGGAATCCCGTGGCTAATATAACCAGCAAAATCATTAATGAGGCCAAGCAACCTGCAAGCTGAACGAGAGAAGACAGGGAAGCGGCTTTTAGGGGACTAGAGCAAGACGCAGGGCAGAGGCTGGACTTACTCTTTCCATCACCACTGTGGGAAAATCAAGAAAATACGGATCTAAGTCATCCACACCATGACACAAGCCTGAGCTCCACTCCCCTCCCTCTCTCGAGTTTTGGTTCCTTATATGGCTTTTAAACAGAAAGAAAAGTGCTGCACCATCCTGACAGCGAGGTGGAGAGAGGTCCCTGGTATTAACTTGAGACTTGCCAGGGAAAGAAGCTATTTTCTGGCCCACAGAGCAACCACTGGGCACATGCAGCTATTGAAAATTAAAATAAAACACAATGAAAAATGTAGGTCTTGGTTACCATGGCCACATCAAATTCTCCTAAATTGCTAGTGACCGCCATATTGTGTGGTCCAAATGTGGCGCTTTGGATCACTGCTGACAGCCCCGCCCACACTGAGCCTCAGGCTCCCCAGACAGTGCCCTGTGCTTAACCTTAAGGTTCCCCCGGTAACAAACAGAGTATTGTATAGCTTTCCAGTTTAACTGGAGAATATATCTCTTTCCTATAGATTCCGTTCCTTGTGACAATCAAGCTTTCGTACAGCTCACTACCCAGCTCTGTGGAGCGTGGATCCGCAGGCAGAGCAGCTTTGTTCGGGTTCAGAGATTAGCATTTAATGAGCAGCCGAGTGAGCAGTCCGCAGAGGCTGGTCGCTACCCACCTGTGTCTTGCCCCCAGTTCCCTCCTGAACGAGGCTTCGGGACAAGGAGCAGGAAATTGAAAAGGTCTGGAAGAGGGAGCCGATGGAATTGCACAGACCCAGGGCGATGAGCTCCTTTTTCGCGGGGAAACAAAACACAAAGGAGACAGGTCAACCTCAGGGCTGCAGATGGCAGCTTGTCCACTACCGTCAGAGGCACAGGCTGTCTTTGCGTTTTCTTTTAAGATATAATTTATCTTGAGCCCGAAGTAGGAATTATGGTATATTTTACAGTTGGAGAAAAGCATGTTGGGTTTTTAATATGCTAGCAATAAATGCCATGTTCCCGACCCACTCCTTCCATCCAAAAAACACACTCTTTATACAAACAGTGGTTATTCTTTGTATGAAGTATTTTGTCTTAGAGAGAGTTCCTGATGTGTTCTACTGGTATCTTTTAGATATACTGCTCATCAAGCGCGTGCCCTCATCTTCCTGGGACCAGTGAGTCCTGCTCTTAAGGCTCTTTGGGGGTATTTTGAGTTGGATGCCTGCATTTCTGGTAAGTGTGGAGCACTTCGGAAACTCACGGGGTGCTGACACGGGTGGCCCAGGTTCCAGCTCATGGGCGTGGGTTCAGTACTTCACCTGGAGCTACAGTATAAGGGGAGGCAGCAAAGAGAACACTGGGGAGTCTGAGATGTAAATCATGCACTTGAATTTAGTAAAAATAGATAAGCCTCTTTGAGGAGTACAACTAGTTCCGAAGAAAGACAGGACTCCTAGACTATTGGCTTTCACCACAGAAGCAAGGTCTGCAGGCGTGTGGCCAACCACACACTCTGGATTGGGACTGCAGCTCTCCGCCGGAGCCTTGCCCACGAAGGGAGGGAGGACTCTGTGCCTCGGCCTCCAGAGGCCCAGTGCTCACGCACAATGGAAAAAGACCTTAGTGTCGAATAAACAAATACTTTAAATACATCCACTACCAAGCCAAGGCTTTTCTATCAAGATAGATAAATTCACTTGCTTGGGTAATAGCTTACTCAGTGTATAAGCCGGGAGCCTCTGAGGGAGCAGATGGGTTTTACCTGATTGCCATCAACCTGGTAGCCATGTTTGTTTGCCAAGGTCTTGGCCATCGAGATGGTCACTGAGAATCCAACGATGGCGATGGCGATGGCGTCCACGTACACAAGGTGGAAGAGGCTGGTGTCCGGGTTGGCGGGAGGGAGTAGCCTGAAAAGTCAAGCTGACTGTAACTCAAGTGTTGTGACCACTGAGGAAAAAGCACAGAACCGGAGGGGAGCATTCGAGAAGGGTGTTATCTGCAAACGAGGTGAACTCGCTGGGCAATTGGGACGCGGAACTTATTTGCTCTGGTCTGTCCTAAAGAAACAAGGATTTTCAAAGGCATCCTAATGCCATCAAAGTGATACACCATAGTAATGCTTACTATAAACACCACCATTTATTAAGTGCTTCCTCTGTGCCAGATTCTCTGCATATTTATTTCCAGAAACCCTACAAATGAGGCAGCATTAGAACTCCAATTTTATAGAGGAGAAAACAAAGTATAATAGTTAAGGAAACAACTTGTCCAAGGTCAAACAGGTCATTTGAGTGATCTCACCGAAGTCTCAAGGAACCTGCCTCTCTAGACTGCTCCTCTCTGCACAGCATGGTAAAGTGACCAAAGAGACATTTCCTTAAACTCTGGGGTGAGGAAAGGGAGGGGAGGAAGAGAAAGGAACCCTACGTCTGTAAAACTGGGGTGTATGCTCCATGCAACAACCTACCAGGTAAGTGCGATTATTATCCCAGTTTGTAGGTGGAAAAAGAGATCTTTTCAGTTGTTAAGAGATTTTCCCAAGATGGAGCAGAATGTCAAATGCACGGGCTCTGAGTCCAAAACCGTGCTCTTTCTCCCGCACTTTGCTGTGTGACCCTGGTCAAGAGGGAAGGGGCGGCAGCGGGGGCCCTGAGGAACAAGGAAAGGACAGGTTCCAGAATGAGGTCGGAGAAAAGAAACCCTCAGATGGGATATCCAGCTGGGACTGCAGTCTGTGGGAGTCGGCTGTCTCTTCCCGGGCCCTGCGGTACGCAAGCGTTTGTGTTCATGCCCCTAAGAGGGTAGCTCCCTTCAGATAGCCCTGAATTCTCATCCTCACACGAGCATCTCCCATCCAGAAAGCAGGCATTTCTCCAGGCTTGCCTTAGCTTTGCGGTGACCCAGGGAACGAGGTGGAGGTGGAGTCACAGGGGCTGCAGGAGACCCGGTATATTCTCTGCCTTTCTTTCATGCTGCCCTGAACCACCAGATGAAAAAGTCTGGCTACCCTGCAGGAGGACACCAGGGACAGAGAAGGTGCCAGCTGCTCCAGCCCGACCAGCTAAGGCATGAGAACAGGGGTCGCACCCCTCTCGGAGCCCGCGGCCCGGGGACAGTTCCAGACTCCCTCGGGTACACAAGAGCTCAGCCCGGAAAGCAGCGCCACCACGCCGAATGCCCCCCAGGCTGAAGAATTACTCCTCCTCTGATCAGATCCACCTACATCCTAACGTTTACTGAGTTTATCGGTACATTTTAGGTACACAGTATGACCACATTCATCATTGAGAATTTATACCTGTACATGATATACCTTAATTCTTATATTTTCCCATTCCCCTGCCTTCCATACAGCCCTCCACCCCTATATCCACAAGCTTTATTTCTGTTTTCTCCTTTTTATCATCAAATTTTTTCCTCCCCTTCTTTGCTTCCCTGCCCCTCACCTCCCCTTTCCCTTTGAACGTTTTCTTCCTATTTCACAATTCCTGTCATACATTCTGGACTCATATACACTTTCAGTTTCTCACTCTAGAGAAACGATATGGTTTTTACACATCTGTATCCTATTTATTTCATTCATGAGAATTATGAGCAAATGGGGGCCAGAGATTTAGCTCAGTGGTTCTGGCACCTGCCTCGCAAGCGCAAGGTCCTGAGTTCGATCCTGGTAACCACATACAATGCTGAGCGTGGTGACTCAAGCCCACCAGCCATCAATACCACATACCACAGTGCCGGGCATGGTGGCTCACGCCTGTCATCCCAGCACTCGGGAGGCAGAGGCAGGAGGATTGCTGAGTTCCAGGCTTGCCTGGGCTACATAGTGAGCTCAGGGCCAGGCTGAACTACAAAGCGAGACCCTGTCTCAAAAAAAAAAAAAAAAAGAAAAAGAAAAAAAAAAAGAATTATGAGCAAATAAGTGGTCACTGTTTAAAGCCACTGGTTTGTAGGCAGTTTGTTATGTATGAGTAAGAGTCACAGATAAGAGAAACAGTATGATTATATGTAGATAAACATGCAGGTATTTGTTACCTGCTTGGTTTCAGGCAGAGTTTCAGAAAGATAAGATTTCTCATTAGCTAAGTTCCAGAAAGGTAAAATGTTCCTTTTTTTTTTTTTTTGGTTTAGTTCTCAGAGGGAAGGAAAGCAACACATCTGGGTTCAACACAACAGGGGAGGGAAGACGCTGTGTGAATTTCAATGTATCAGCATATTTTTAGAAAGAGCTATCTATGGGTAAGAATTTCCCACTTAACTGAGTTATTTGTAACTAGTAACTGAATAGGGTTATCTATTGGGTCCAATCAGAAATGACTGTTTACCATGTGGCTGAGCTGGAGACCCAGGGCTGAGGTTATGGAAAGAGGACATAACCTAGTATTGGAAGACCAAGTTCTAAGTCCTGGCTGGGACTCACCAGCATATTGCGGAGGCTCATTTAGGTCTCTCCAAAATTGCCTTCCTGGATGCCTGTCTTAAAGAGCAAACCCAGTGCCCCTCCCCCTTACTTCACTGTTTTTCCGGTGAGACAGACCACCACGGGACAAATGGCAGGTGCGCTTCTGGGCCTGTGGCCAGTATAGTGTGTGTTCTTCCCTACCCTTTCACTCTCCCAATTTTATCAACCTCCAAAAGCCAGGTGCAGCCTTAAAGCTGAGATGCATGTGCCACAGCATCTCCAAGAATAAACAAGATGAGAGAGTAAAAGGTCAGGGAACCCTGTAGGACAGAGGACGAGCGAACTCCCAGATCCTTAACCTGCTGTTCCTTGAAAGCTCAACTGAGCTTTCTGCCACCCTCCACCCATGGGGTCCTTTGGGCCACCAGACCCGATCCTACTACAAGGCCAGGACCTCCATGCAGGTCGGGGGCATGGACTGAGAGAATGCAAGTTGCTGGGACAAGATGGCTGCCTATTCTCTGAGATCAAGATGTTTGCACAGAAGGCCTTTCTAAGGAGCCCAGGCCTAGTGAAACTTCTTCCCTTCACTCATGCGTGCAAATTAACAGGCCAGCCAGATTGTTTCTCTGCATCAGAGTCCTCTGCCCTCCAGATAATAAAGCTTGGTCTCCTCTGTCTTGCCCCAAGCCAGACGATCCCTTGTCCAGTATCAACAAGGCTTCTTACTGTTTGCTGACTTCAGTTAATACAAGCTCCATGACAGCTAGCACTTTTTTTTTGCATGTGTGTCTGTTTTCATTTTTAACTGTGTCCCTAGTACATAACAGGCATCAAGTTGAGTGAATAAAAAGACTGAACTCAGTTGTCAGATAATGGGTATAATTATAAGCACCAACTGTGATGGCAGCTTAAGTGTCATATAAATTAGAAGTCCAAATTGCAGGGGTTATTACTGTGTCACAGCTTTATGCTGGATCCTAAGTAACAGGTTCACAACCCTCTTAAGTTTTTTTTTTTTTTCCAACCTTTAAAGTGAGTGCAAATTTTGGTGGGGAGCAGGGTAGCTTGAGAAGGCAGGATGAAAGCCTGTCTCTTCCGTCGTACCCAGAAGTCCCCAGAAGTTGTTTCTTGAATAATTAATCTCCTTAGAGTTGTTTTTCAGAAATAATGTTCCACAAGTTACCCTAATGAGCATGCGCCAGGGACACCTACGACACTACCATGATATGAAGCCTAAACCTGCATCGGAAGAGTTGCAGCCCCACGGCCCAGTGTACAAAACTGCGCCTGCGCAGACGCAGCTCGCACACATGACGCTTTATCGCAAGACAGGTTACATCTGGGTCTCGGAAGTTATTCCCCTATTTTGTTTTAAGTGCTGGGAATTCATTTCAACCTGTGTGGCACTGTTTTTGGAGATCTTGTGTGACTGGATCCCCCACCAAACCTGGTGACACTGGCCCCTCCAGCCCCTGCTCTCTGGGTGGAGCGCGGGCTGCTGGATGGGACTGGATCGCGAGGCCAGGGGAACTGGGCAGAGCCTGCGGCGTCCGTCTCCCGAGCAGGGTCGGCACAGGGCCACGGTGAGAGATGGGGAAACTACTGGGCGTGAGACGGAGAGGGGGCCTGGAGCCAAAGAGAGATTTCAGGGAGAGTCAGACTGACATAGTGACCCGAGCAGGGGTGTGGTCACCCTTGGTCCTCGGATACAGAGATGGAAAAAGTCAAACACGCAGAATTTGGTAATACCGATGAAGCAATGGAAGCATCATGTGATCTGAGACTAGAAAACTCAAATTAGGAGCCTTAGAATTTTCAAAGCACCATCTAGAATGTTTGCTGTGCGAGACGATGGCTCCTAACCCAAACCCTAAGGTCTCACAGCGGCCCTGGACATCAGGACAGACCCCAGGCCACCAGTGTGGGAGGAAGTTGAAGTTCTGAGACATAAGTGACCTGCCTAACTCTAAGTCCACAGCTAGGAAATAGCAGGTGGGTTTTTCTGTTCTCATTTCTTATGTCACTCAAGGAGAGATTTTCAAAATTGTTAAAGAAGACCAGCACCTAAAACATGTTAGGCATTACAGTTGGGATTATAAAGTTGTGCACCTGCTGTGGAAATGTCTGGGGTCTTCTAAAAGATCATAAATGGAACTGCATTCCTCCAACAATCCACTTGGAGATGTACACCCAAAAGAATTGAATAGGTCCTAAAGACAGTCGCACACTCATGTCCGTAGCAAAACTATTCACAATAGCCAAGAGATGAATGCAAACAAATGCTCACTGATGGGTGAAAGCAGAGACAAAATATGGCACATACATACAATAGAATACTACTGAACTAAAAAAGAAGACACTCATTTCTTACATGGGCAAAACTGTAGGTTATTAAGTAAAATAAGCCATCATAGAAACATAAACACTGTATGAGTCCACTGATAAGAGGTATGTAGAAAAATTAAATTCACAGAAACAGGAAGATGGGTGATGGTTGCAGGGGTTGGAGGGTTGAGAAAAAGGAGGTTGGGTGATGGGTGCATAATTTCTGATTTGCAAGATGAGGAAGCCCCAGAGATCTGCTTTACAACAGTTTGAATATATTTAACACTGTTGAAGTGCACAGCTAACGATTAAAATGATACATTTTTTAACCACAACAAATGCACACACATGCCACAAACCCTTCAAACCCCCAGCTACTTGACAGACAGAAAAGGCTTATTTTTCATTGCAAGAGTACTAGAGCAGAAGTTAGAAGCAATAGACCCGTTGATTGTGCAATCACTCTGTCACTTAAAACTATTTTCCTACCCGAGAGGCAGTGTCCCAACGACATCCACATTGTAAGATTCTTGCAAGTTAAATCCAGCTGAAATGCCAGTTCCCATTACCACCTAAAACAGACACAAAACCAAACGAACCTTTAGAGATCAATATCCCAATTTCACATAAACAGGCATCAATGACTTTGTTAGGCAAGGCAAACAAACCCGTTCTCACTTTGTTGTTGGTGTTGGTGGTGTGTGTGTGTGTGTGTGTGTGTGTGTGTGTGTCTGAGACAGTCTCACTAGGTACCCAGGCAGGCTCCCAGTTTTGATTCTCCTTCCTCAGCCTCCTGTGTTCTGAGATTACACATGCATCATCAACCATGGTGTATTCTCATGTTGAATGCTTAGATGAAAAAGAAAGAATTCAGCAATTCTAACTTCTCTCCATGCCTCTGCCCCACATAACTGAAATGGGCCTTCCAGATTCCTAAAGGCGTGGAATTGCTTTCTTTTCCCTTGCTCTGTTCCTCGCTGAGGTTTTGGCATAGCGTTTAGGCTTGAATTTCAGTTGGGTAGAAGATGTCTCTGGCCTCTTGATGAGTAGAGGAGAGGTAAATGTGTACGGCGAGGTGGGGACTGGAATGTGCCTGCTGATCCAGCTTGTAGAACAACACTGGAAGTGTGGCCAGTGGCCATCTCCACTCAGGACCCTGCACTTGCCTTCTCCGGGGTGAGTGGTACCGTGGTCACCCAGAGTGACACTGTCCTTCGGGACCTCTTGGATTGTCAGGCCCAGGTTTACCCAGGGTGCAAAGCACAACCCTCAGTGTGCTACCGGAAGAGACACACAGCCAGGTAAGAGGGTGATCTGCTGCATCCCAAGGTACTGTGGTTTACGGAGCTTTCTGAATGGGTGCTCTTGGAGGACTTAGAGGTGACAAGGGAGGGGGCCCGGCAAGAAAGTGACCATTAGGTAATCTTATTGTCAGAAACTGCAGCCCAGAGACCAGGGCAAAAGTGTTTCTGGTATCTTTGGATAAATGACCCATTTCCGTTGGTGGCAATTATGTTTGTCATCCTTAACTTCATTTTTTGTGCATCTCATCCCTGGAGAATGTCTAGAATATTTAAATTCACAACATAAATATGGCTCAAGTTTCTGGAGCATTAGTCTTATGTGGTGGTTAAGTAATGAAACCATGGCTTATTGACACAAACAGATGTATGATAAAAGAGAAAGTAAAAATCAAAACATTTTTATGACGAAAAGTAAAATATGTTTAAAGAGAATCACAAAGACTCTGTTCCCAAATTTCTCAGTATGGCTTCTGTTCTCTTTACTCTGTGGAGAGTTTAAGAAGTTGGGAAACTGTTGTAAGGCTGTAATTTCAATGACAGAATACTGGAGAATCATCGTCCCGGGAAACACAGGAATTCTTACATGGAATTTTGGACTTGGTCGTATAAGTTGGTGAGGACTTACCGCAAAGAACTCTAGAGGAATGGGTGCTGGCAGTTTCTCTTTAAATCTCTCATTAAACTCCTTGCCACCCAACAGCAAACCAAAAACCATCAGGCCGACGCCTAGGGAACACACGTTGAGGTTTTTAACATTCTGCAACACAGCAACTGTACTCTGTAACACAGTGAACACTGGAGTTTACATCAAGAAACAGCCCGCATTACATGGCTCACAAACACACAGTACCCACAACAGGCAGCTCAGAGAGACAGAGGAGGCACAAAGGCCGGGGCTGGGTGGAAGGAGGTGGACAGGGCCTGTCTGACGGGCGTGGAGCTCTTGTCCGCCATGCAGAAGAGGGTCTGGAGGTGGCCAGGGCCACCGCTGTATGACTCTGTGAATGTACTTAGCACCACTAAAAAAACAGAGGGACACAATAAAAAATTTAAAAATCGAAAGAGCTGAGACCTAAAATTTCAAACAGAGACAGCCGCAGCTGTGGTAGCGTGTGGTTGCCAGGGGTAAGCCCCTGGGTTCCAGCCCCAGAAGTACACAGAAAAGGTTCTCAGGCTGAAATTCCACTTTTTTCATAGTGTCCACTGGCATTTTTACCTTGCCAGACATCTTTATAACAATAATCCCTATTCATCAATCTTAGGGTGTTTTTGATTTGCTAATGTCTTTGTATAGTGTTACAAAATTCAGAAAGATAACCCTGAGGCTGAGTTAGGACCATTAAAAGGATTACAGGTTAATACCAGCAAAAGACTCTAATGGGAAAATATGGAAAAGTTTTTAGGAGTCAACGAGGGAGAAATCATCCTTGGTAGGAGAAGGGGAAGTCCCGTGCGCTCTGAAGGCCCGAGTGTGAGCGTGGAAAGGAGCCACGCGGAGTGTGTTTGGGGAAAGCCACTGGGCCATGTCCTGGGCGGCAGACAGTCCCGGGCACCTGACACACCCACCGCCTCCACGCACAGGCCGCCTGCCCTTTCCTGTCGCTGCACTACTTGTGAGTGGTATTTTCATTATGGTATTTTCAGGAAACCTCAGTGTCAGAAGTCTGCCGCGGCAATTATGGGAAACTAATTTAGTTATTCAGGGAACAGTCTTATGCCTTAATTCCATTCCAATCAATCAAGGACTCAGATTTAAGTGCTGTTTTCTCAAAGTGACTTTCCTAGGCATCCCCCACCCCAGGTAGACTATACCTTCTCTTCATAGCACTCAGTGTAATTTGCAATTAATTACATACTTGTATAACTGATGATTCATTAATCATCCTCCCCGACTGCAAACTGGAGAGTGAGGTGGCACCTGCTCGGCTCAGTGCTGCCCCCTAGTGCCCTGCATAGTGGTGGACACAGAGCACGTGCAAAGGCTGTTGGTTACTTCTCCCAAGTCCCGATTCTGATACCTCAGGGTGTCGTAAGTATTTCATAATTTCTTCTTCATCTGTGGGCCACCTAGAAATATGTGTTCTGCCTTCAGAATGTATGGGTATTTAAAATGATATCTGGTTAATGACTTCCATTTATAATATACTATTTGAGAAAATATTGCATTTTTAAAATCTGTTTTCATGTTTCATCATGATCAGCTATTATTTTTGTTCCCTACTTTTCTCTCAGTTGTATACACAGTCTATGTACTTTTTTTTTTGAGACGGTCTTGCTTTGTAGTTCAGGCTGGCCCTGAGCTCACTAGGTAGCCCAGGCAAGCCTTGAACTCAGCAATCCTCCTGCCTCTGCCTCCCGAGTGCTGGGATGACAGGCGTGAGCCACCATGACCAGCTATGCATATTTTATCATATTAATCTGGGTTAGCTATGTTAGTTTAACCTTTTATAGACTAACTTTTTTGGGGTGGGGCAGTAGTGGGAATTGAACCCAGAGCCTATGAACTGAATTACTTCCCAACCATTTTTAAAAATTTAATTTTGAGACATGGTCTCACTAAGTTGCTAGGTTGCCAAGGCTGGGCTTGAACTAGCAGCCCTCCTGTTTCAACCTCCCAGAATACTGAGATTACAGGCACATGTTATGTTGCCTGGTTTCTTTACGTTTTTCTTAAGATGGAATTATGGTTTGGGTGTTTGTTTTGGACATTAACAAGGAACTTAAAGACACAGTGGAAGGGGCCGGAGATTTAGTTCAGTGGTTCCAGTGCCTGCCTCACAAGTGCAAGGTCCTGAGTTCGATCCCAGTAACCACATACAATGTTGGGCGTGGTGATTCACAGCAATCAATACCACATACCACAGTGCCAGGCGTGGTGGCTCACGCCTGTAATCACAGAACTTGGGAGGCAGACGCAGGAGGATTGCTGAGTTCCAGGCTTGCCTGGGCTATATAGTGAGTTCAGGGCCAGCCTGACCACAAAGCGAGACCCTGTCTCAAAGAAAAAAAAAAAAAGACATAGTGAAAGAACATGTCTCTCTCAAAGATGGTTTTCGGAGGCTGGCAAGCCTAAGTAAGGCACCTCCTAGGGTGGGGCTGCTGTTGCCAAGTAAAAACCTAACGAAGTTCTGAAGTAAGCAGGACCACATATCAATAACCTGGGGTTGTAGAGTTTGGGCTTCCTTACGGTTCTCTTTCCAAAAAGACTTAGGGTAACTAAGTCTTTTTCTTTTTGTAACATTTTTTGGAAAAGCAGGAAAATGAGACACAGAGAAGGGAAGAGAATGAAGGAGGAAGTGCAGTCCCAGCGAGGCGGGGGTCGCTTACTTACATACACCACCGAAAAGATCCCACTGTACCGCTTTGTCTTCACCCCAAACAGGTACTTGAGCATGGAGGTGAAGACGTGCACGGCGGCGGCGGTGGTGAACCCGCGCACCAGGGGCTCCGTCAGGTAGATGGCCACGAATCCGAACCTGCACACACCTAGGCAGAACTGTTTTTTTAATGGCAAAGAAACAAACAAATCATGTGAGAGGTCAAGAAGTTATAAACAGAAAACACATAAAAGTTCTGGAGTACTTTTCTGTTTGAGACAGGGTCTCGCTTTGTAGTTCAGGCTGGCCCTGAGCTCACTATGTAGCCCAAGGAAGCCTGGAACTCAGCAATCCTCCTGCCTCTGCCTCCCGAGTGCTGGGGTTATGGGCATGAGCCACCACGCCTGGCACTGTGGTGTGTGGTACTGATTCCTGGTGGGTATGAGCCACCATGCCTGGGATTGTAGTATGTGCTTACCCAGTATCGAACTAGAGACCTTGCCCTTGTAAAGCAGGCGCTGGAACCACTGAGCTAAATGCCCAGGCCCTCTGGGCCACTTTTTAACACTACAGACTTGGACCTGTAGGAGTTCCGCAGCTAGGAGATCAGTCACTGGCCCTGTAGGAAACAGTGGCAGCCTGGAGGGGCCGCACGCCTGCCTTGCGTGCCCTGGAGCCCGGGCCATGCCTGGTCCTCTGTATGATGGCGCCTGACCACTGGCCATTCCCACCAGGAGGGTAAGGGACATCCTCTTCCAGTACCAGCCAACCTGCTGTTTCAGACTCAACTTGCTTTTGGGGTCTCCAAGCTTACTAGTCTGTCCTCACTGTCCATGAGGCATTAGTCGGGCTGGGGTGCCCGGACCCAGCCCTGGTTTGGCTGGCTGGCTGCCCACCATGTGGTAAGAGCTGCCAGGAGTGTTCTGTAGATGCTTCGGAGGCAAACAGACCAGCCCTGTGCCCCCACCTTTGAGCCTCACCTGAATGATTCCCGAGAGTAACGTCACAGACATGGCGACTTTCACCCTCAAGGCATCCCTGGCTTCGGTACCGTTGGTCGCATTGACCCCTCCCGGGATGACGATATCATCTGGTACTAAGCGAACAGCCACGCCACCGATCATCAAGCTAATAACAGCAAAAGGGCCTAAAAGGGTGAAGCACGAACAGTGTTTCTCAGTGTAGCTTCGAGGTGGGCACGGCGGGCCCTTCCTGGGGAGACATGTCCAGTGGGTCCGATATGGCCACTGCCAAGAGGCACAGCAGAGGTCAGAGAGTCACCCTTTCCAGAGGCCATGCTGCCCTGCTCAGTGCCCCGCCTGGGGTATGAGCACTGGGGGAGCTGAGCACAGAGGCAGCTCCCAGCCCCCCTCCTCCGGAACCCCGACATCTCCTGCCAGCAGGTGGGGTCCAGGACCTCGTCCCTGAAGCCAGCGGGCTCACCACACAGTGATCGAGAGAACATGGCAGCAGTGCCGCTGTGCGGTAAAAAACAATGCAGCCTCTACCAAGAGCTGTGCGCCGCCCACTGCGCAGGGACACCCTGTCCGAGAAAGCTCCGGCCCAGACACGGGGAGAATTCCTTGGACTACATGGAAAGAGAGAGGAGGAGGGAGACAAAAGACAGGAAGGAGGAAGGCAGACAGGAGAAGCCCTTCCCCAGTCCTGACCAGAGGAAAGGAAAGATAATAGAAATGCTCATTTTTCACATTTTCTATAAATTTTTATAAAAAGTGTTTAACTGTTCCACAACAGAAGCTGCTAAATTGAGAGCCACTTGTTACCAGCAATAGCTACCTGAATCATGGTGTTCTCAGGCAGTAGCTTTATGAAACCCTGTTATAAAATTCATGTGCATCTGGTCTGATAGAGCTAAAGAGAAAATATGTACTATTCAGAGACCAAAATTGATGAAAATTGTATATTCATGCATAGTAATAGGAACTCAAAGTCAGACATGAGTGATTTTATTAATAAAAGTCTTATTTCTGAGACTTTAACAATTGTGATTTTACACAGGAAAATTGCTCTTTTTTAAATTATTATTATTCCAAGAGTATAAGAAAGCTATCCACTCTGGAAGGCCTGGGAAGAGTATATTGCTTAATGACTTTTTTTTTTTTTTGATAGTCTTTCTGTGTAGGCCAGACTGGCCTCTAACTTGTGATGATCTTCCTGCCTCAGCCTCCTGAGTGCTAGGACTGGAGGTGTGCACCCCCACGCTTAGCTAAAGTACCTGCTGTGTATGCAGTTAACAAAATCAAGCAGGTGTTCTGAATAGTAGCCACGCTATTTCTCTGGCACGCTGTGAATCCTGGGACTCCAACAGAAAGGTACTAGAACATCGAGTTCAAGTATGAGCTTTTACCTATGGATATGTGCCTGGAGGTTCCAAGGAAGCAGTACATGATAACAGGGTAAAACGAAGAGTACAGGCCAAACACGGGAGGCACCGCTGCCAGCATCGCGAAGGCCAGGCCTGTGGGGTTGAAGCAGAGACGGGGGCGTTAGAAGACAGATGGGGGTGCGTCCCACGTTCACGTGGCAGAGGTGTCAGGCCTGCCTGCAGCTTCCAGGCTGGCACCGCTTCCCTGTTCATCTCCCTTTTGCCAGTACATGGGCTTTTTCCTGCTTTAGTTTTCAAAAAACTAGGGGCAGGAGAATAGTCTTCCTCTATAGGTCCTGCTCTAAGGTGTGTTTTGCGGGTTCCTGGAGACCCCTTTGCTCTGAGGAGTCCCACTGTCCGTCCTTGTCCGTGCGACACCTGCACCTGGCTTGCAGACCCTGTCCTGCCCTGGTTCAGCACATGCGAGCTCCAGGGTCCTGCTGGCACAGGCCCAGCCTGCAGGTATCTTCTCCGCAGCAGTCTTGCACAGGCGAAGACTGTACTAGGTCCTAGTCCCTGGGTACTGTCTGGGGTGCCCAGTTTGCCAATGGGAAAGCTTGGGATTTCCTCCTGGAAACTTTAGAAGTGCAGCTCACCCCTCTGAGGACTCGTGTTCTCCTGTCCCCAGTGGCTCACCCATTCTCTGTCGTGGACTCTTAGGAGGCTACTTTTTTTTTTTTTTTTTTTTTTTGAGACAGGGTCTCGCTTTGTAGCTCAGGCTGGCCCTGAGCTCACTATGTAGCTCAGGCAAGCCTGGAACTCAGCAATCCTCCTGCCTCTGCCTCCCGAGTGCTGGAATAACAGGCATGAGCCACCACGCCCGGCACTGTGGTATGTGGTATTGATTGCTGGTGGGCATGAGTCTCCACGCCCAGCATTGTATGTGGTTACCGGGATGGAACTCAGGACCTTGCGCTTGTGAGGCAGGTGCCGGAACCACTGAGCTAAATCTCCGGCCCAGGAGGCTACTTTTTAGAGCAATTCTAGGCTCACAGCAAACTGAGTAGAAGACGCAGGGGTTTCCTTTATCCATACTCACCCAGTCTGGGCCAGTGGTCCATTCATTACAGCAATGAACCTGCAGCCACGGTTTCCTCTTTCTGATACACCTTCTCCCTGGTGACACGCACCCTCTCTGACACAGGACACGGAATAGTTCCACGGCCTAAAGTCACTCCTCTTTTCCACTTCCTCATAAATGCCTAGCAACCACTGGCCCTTTCTTCTTCCCACAGTGTTGCCTCTTCTGGGACGTCACGTGGTTGGGACCTACCAGGACGTAGCTATTTCAAGGGGGCTTCTTACTTATTTCTTTTTTGAGACAGGGTCTGGCTTTGTAGGTCAGGCTGGCCCTGAGTTCACTATGTAGCTCACTATGTATCCTTCTGCCTCTGCCTCCCAAGTGCTGGGATTACAGGCAGGAGCCACCAGGCCTGGCCCAGAACTGTGGTATGTGGTACTGATTGCTGGTGGGCGTGAGTCACCAGGCCCGGTATTGTTGTATATGGTTACTGGGGATCAAACTCAGGACCTTGTGCTTGCTGGGCAGGTGCCAAAACCACTAAGCTAAATCTCCGAACCCTCAACTGGGCTTCTTTCGCTTAGAAATATGCAGTTATGCTTCCTCCATGTCTCTCCTTGGCATGAGGGCACATTTCTTTTCAGTAGTGGTTTCTTCAGCTGTGCCATTTGGCTGTGAGTGTTGGTCAGAGCTCAGTCTTGGGACCTTGTCTTCCTACCTGTCCTTATCTGCTGCTACGCTTAAATGCCACAAACATGTAGGATTTCCAAATTGATGTCTCTAGGTCATACCTTTTAGTCCACTACACATCAAACATAAACATGAAATATCTAATTGTCTGTATCGCACAAGCATCTAAAATTTAACGTGTTTAAATTTACCCTTCAACTCCTTTCCTGCTGCCCTTATTATGGAGGCACTGGCACCTCTGTCTCAGGACATCTGGGAGTCATTCCCACCACCCCTCTTCCACACCATGTCAGGGTCCAGCTCTCCGGCCTGAGACATCATAGGAGCCTCAATATACCCGTATCCTTCATCGTTAACCCAACAACTAGTTAGTCTCCTCTCTTAGCTGCAGACCAGGTTACATACCTTCCCAGTTTTACAGCCACCACCCTCGTTTGGGATAAAAAGTAAGTTATTTCCTCATGACCCTGTCCTCACTGCTGCTCTCAAACTGCCCCTTCTTGTCTGGTTGTTGGGGTGATGGTGGCAAAATAGTTCTGCAAAACTATCGTAAATCTGGCTTAAGACTCTGTTTCGTAGCTTTAGTAGATTTGGCTAATTGTCACATAGGAAAAAAAAAAACTTAGCTAATTAATCATTAGGGAAAATCTTTTTCTTACAAATTAAATTTGAAGAAACTGGCTAGAAGGAAATAGAGTTTTGCCAACTGACCCAAAGCTGCTCAAGGTATTAGCAGCTTCGCCTACCTCGAGCCCGTCAGGCCACTCTAGCTGGTCTCCGGCATCCGCTCTGGTTCCCCTCCCCCCAGCCAAGTCCGTTCCCCGCTCAGTGACCTCCTACCAAGAAAAGCCACACGAAAGACACGTGGACAAGCTTTCACTGCACTCAGTGAAATCCCTGAGAAGCCTCTACAGTTCTCCCTGGCCACCTCTCCACCTGCCACCGAGCTCTCTCCCCTCCTTCCTGCCAACTCGACAACCCCACCCAAGTCTCCTACTCGTCCCTTCCCATATGCCATGTCTTCTGCCTACATGTAGTTCAAGTCTCACTTCTTCGAAGAACGTTCGGTGGCTTCTCTACCTAAACTAAACCCCCAGTTATTATTTCACAGTGCCTTGTTCTGCCCTTCAGGTGTTTATAATCAGTTATAAATGCCTTCATTTGCCTCATCTCACTCCCCGATGGGTGGCTGGCTCCTGTGGACAAGGAAGACCATATAGCTGCTTAAAATACACACATCGTTCAGAAGAATAAATGAATACTTGCTTAAGTTTATAGCACATGTAAAGTCACAGAGCTGACAAGGAACTTAGTATCCATGGCCATTTGTAATTAGCAACTGGATGTAGACGAAAGCCAAGAACTTTTTTTTTTAATGCGGTATTAAGGATCAAACTTGGGCCCTTCTGCTTTCAAGGTAGGCGCAGTACCACTTGAGCTAAATTCCCGGCACCTGCCAAGAACTTTAATGAAACTATAACAAGCTTTTGCTCTAATGACTGAGCAATGCCAAAGTGGTGTACTGATCTATTAAACAACATAGCTGTTTTCTACTGTTATTATCCCCCCAAAATATTAAGATGGAGGTTTCTGAACTCCTTTAGAAAGGCAAAGGTTGCTAGGTTACTACTCCTTTAGAAAGATTATAAACACTGTTGATTTGCAGTCATGATAAAAAGGTCAAGCAAATGATTGAGGAGAGGGTAGCTAGGAATAGCAAGCAAGCAAGAAAGACAGAAAAGTAGGAAGGAAAGAAGGAAAGGAGGAAGCCAGCCAGCTAACCATGTCCTTACTAACCTTGGGGGAGCTGCAGCACTCCGGTGCTTATGCCGGAAACCAAGTCACCCAACACATACTCCTTGAATTTATATGCTGGCAACCACTTTGTTATGGGCAGGAACATATAAATAATGTTTCTTATTTTTTTAGGAGTACACCTGGCAAGACAATAAAAGAGTTATAAGTGAGGGGCATCTCTGGAGAACTCACAAGGCACCCACCCCTCCCCATATCCACAAGGGAGAAGGAAAACACTATGACTGGCCAATTGAGATTTTGCGAGGGGCGTAGGAGTCAGAGGCAGGCAGAGGCAGGAACACGCTCAGGGGCCAGAGGGAAGAAGAGAACATTTCAGAGGCAGGTGGAGAACTAGAAAGTGGGCTGTTGATGTAAACGTTTACACAGACATAAGGTGTATTAGGAATTCAGTGCACACAGTGAACTGTGTGACGGAGCCCATGTCCAATCAAATCACTGACACTCCATCGCTGCAGGTGGCTTAACCAACCAACAGCATCACCATTCAACTTTCCTCTACTTCACCAACAGGTTTTCTTTGCCCATTTGACCTTGCTTTTCTGACATCAGAATGACGGAATAAAGGAAAAAGCTTAAAATGCAACATACATGAATGCCTGTTTCAACTTATCCCCAATGGAATCCGAAACTTTGTCTTTCTCGTGCAGTCTTTCCTGGAGGACTGGGTGGCTAAAAATAGGCCTTTCCACATAGTATCTCTGAGTTGCTGCAAGGATTTCATTTTCTTCAGCATGATCCATAGTACTCCAAGATTATTCACCAACAGCAGCAGACAAGCATTTCCTTAGTGTCACTATAGGAGAAAATTAGAACTCTGTTTTAGATGCCCAAATCCTACCATGATGGTTCCTTAGCTTTCCTTTCTTGTGGTCCTCTAGTTCTAAAACTTCTTGGACACCGTAGGGCACCTTTCATTGTTCTGCTCATAGTAGGCACTAAAACAGAACAAAATCAAAATCAATAGAAAACATATATGTGACTTATTCCCTCCTAGAGCAGTAAGTGGATAATGCACACACTTTCAACAAGAGTTCATGTTAGGTCCAGTGGCTGAAGAATAGAGGCAGTTGCCTGCCACTCTGTGTAGGCCAGGCCAAATCTGAGCAGCTGTACGTCAAGTAAAAAGAAGGTAAAACTGGTTCTAAATTGACCTCAAGTTTCTTAAAGGTATATCACTGTCTTTCTCAATGCTGCTTATGTTTGATTACTTGCTCACACTTTTCTGGGGTCTAAACTGAGACTCATGTCCCCACGAAGGAAGTCCTTAGTAACATTTGCAAAAGGTGACAATTTCAAAACACCTCTGCAATATTATAACATTGTTTTAAAATTATGTTGTCAAGCGAATATTAGCATGGTTATATTTTTCCCTTGCTTCCTATTGAATATATATGAATTACATGAAAAGAGGTAACTAAGGAATAAAACTCAAACACATTTTTATATACAGATATGTACAAGAATATTCACAGTAGCTTTATGATGGTAGACAATTGAAAAAACTCTAATGTCTTGTACACAATAAAAACTACATTTTGATATTCTCATAAATTGAACATTATACAGTAATTAAGAGAAAGAAATCTAAATGTATCATCAATAAATGTCAAAAGCTTAATTTTCTATAAAAATGTAAGCAGGGGCCGGAGGGTTGGCTCAGTGGTTCCAGCGCCTGCCTCGCAAGCGCAAGGTCCTGAGTTCAATCCCCGGTAACCACATACAATGCTGGGCGTGGAGACTCACGCCCACCAGCAATCAATGCCACATACCACAGTGCCGGGCGTGGTGGCTCACGCCTGTCATCCCAGCACTTGGGAGGCAGAGGCAGGAGGATTGCTGAGTTCGAGGCTTGCCTGGGCTACATAGTGAGCTCAGGGCCCAGCCTTAACTACAAAGCGAGACCCTGTCTCAAAAAAAAAAAAAAAAAAAAAAAGTAAAGCATACATAGAGGATGCAATTATTTAAACAAATTTAAAAACTTATAGATAAAAGCCATGTTATTAATTTTAATATTGTGGAATATCTCACATGTGTGTACACAACGGAACATATGTAAAGCATACAAAATAGTAATGATAATAATAATGATACAAACACCTGTGTAATGAACACTTACCCACCTACAGAGCTCACGATGTCCACTTCAGGGTCTCTCCCTCGGTCTTCCCCTCTTGAGGTTTCCCTATGCTGAACTGATTATCATTCTTTTAAAGTTTCTGATAGATTTACAACTCATGTACAATCTTACATAAAAAAACTACATGCAAACCTGGGCATGCTGATCCATACCTATAATCCCAGCACTCAAGAGGCTGAGGCAGGGAGACTGCCATGAGTTCAAGGACGGCCTGAACTACAGATTAAGACTGTTGCAAAAAAATAAAAAACAAACAAACAAAAACAACCCCCAAAAAATACTATATAGGAAAGGGTTTCTGTTGCTTCTCAGGTCTTGGACTTTACAGTTTTGCCATCTGCTGAGTGAAAAAGAGCATTCTGTTGTAATTTTAATTTGTATTTTAATGCACATTTTACCTTTTATTTTCATAATTACAAATGAGTCTAAGCCTTTACTATGTCATCATTTGGGTTTTAAAAATTTTTTTTATTTATTTAAAGTAATTATTTTTGAGGCAAGGACTCACTATGCAGCTCAGGCTAGCCTCAAACTCGAGGTCATTCTCCTGCCTCTGCCTCCCTAGTGCTGGGACTATAGGCGTGTGTCGCACACCTGGCTTTTTTTTTTTTAAGCAGAGATCAGTCCCTGTCTTTAACCATTTTACCATAGGGCTGTTTTCTTTTTCTGGATTTGTAACATTTATATATTACAAAGAGACACTTAAATGCAAATGACAGGCTGTTAGGTCATTAACACTGAATCAGTGACATAACTACACCCAGATGAGACTCTCCTTAAAGTAACCTCAGGATGGCTGATGCACTATAACATAACACACAGCATGATAAATGTAACACAGTCTAAGACAAGGTGCATGCGGCGTGGGTGTGCAAGGGGCATTTCAAGCGTCAGGACCCTCTTTCATGCCAAAAGCGCTCCCTGCGTTCGGGGCCTTTGCTTGGGCCATCTGTTTTCAGTCTGGCCGCAGTCTGGAGCCGCCCGGCCTGGTCTGAACACCACTGAGGTCTGACTCCTGCCAGGGACTCCTGATTTAATCCGTCTGGAGGGAGGCAGGGAGTGGGGTTTAATGCTCTCCGGGGATCCCACAGTGCAGCCAAAGGTCAAACAGCTGACTTAGCCAAACAATGCCCTTGTCCTTACTCCCTAAACAGCAGGACGATTTCCATAGCATGCTCTTCGCATTAGACACTACAAATAACCTAGAGGTGATTCAGAGGGTAGCGAGACTGTGTGTAGGTTACGTGCAAATACTGCACAGTCTTACAGGGTTTTGGCATCCATGGGTGGCTCACTCGAGCCAAGGCCTGTGGTTACCGAGGACGCCTGCTGCCCACATGCCTGTGTTCCGGTCCGAGCCGCACTCCCCGCACCTGCCCGTGCAGAGCGCCCGTCCTCTCTGCTCATGCGTGCTCTTGTCCCTGTTGTCTGCACACTCACAGCTTCTCTGGCTCCTTTCTAGGTCACGTGTGTCCCCAAAGCTGTCCTTCTTGCACTAATTCTTGCTCTGATCATCACTAACTCACTTCCTTTATTTTTCTCCTCTGTCTGCATGACTTTAGAGCCATTTTAATTGTGCAGTAGGTACTATTAATTTTTATCTATTCATTTTTATTGTTTTGTTTTTCTGAGACAGAGTCTCACTCAGTAGTTCAGGCTGGGCCTGAGCCCACTATGTAGCCCAGGCTGGCCTTGAACTCAAGACAGTCTTATCTCAGCTTCCTGAGTGTTGGGATTACAGGTGTGTGCTCCACTCTGTGTGTGTGTGTGTGTGTGTGTGTGTACACCAGGGATCAGGGCTTTGTGCTTGCAGGGTGGGCGTGGTTCCACTTGAGCTAAATCGCCAGCCCTATGAGAGCAGTTGTTAATGGCGATAACAGAAGCAAGAGTTCTTGCTGTGACCCCGGAGGAAGGGGCTGCGAACAGACTGCTGAGACCCTGAGACTGGAGAACACTGCTAACCGAGAGGGGGTATAGGTGAGTAGCTTCATCGAGTCCTGTTATCAGGGTTGTTTTTGTTTAATGTTCACATGCAACTTAGAAGGAAAGTTGTTTTTCTCCTTTTCCAGTTAAAGGACAAGGCCCCTTCAGATCTGCTTCTATTGATAGTCGAAACCCAAACTGTTACTGAAGGCATCACATCCCTGCACCACATACAAGGGCAGAGAAATGGCTGAGGTGGACCAGGAGAGTCTGTGCCCATCCAGGGAGCGTGTGCCACGCCCAGCGCACACAGCGCTACCCAGGCCTCGCGTGGTGTGGCTGAGGTTTCCATCTAAACCTTTCATTACAGCCTTTTCAGTGAATGCTGTTGGGAGAACTGGTTATCTATCCGCAAAATAATGAAACTGGGTCTTTATCTCACTCTGCATGTTACAAGTCAACTTAAAATGGGTGAAAGACTTAACATTTAAGACTCAGAACTATAAAACTAAGAGAAAAATGTATGGAAAACATTCTGTTAAGTTATGAGTTTTGGGAAATGGCTCTGTAGGCTTTGGCACCACGAAGAGAAATAAATAAATACAATAAAAGCAAACTAAAAGCTTACAGCAAGGAAAGAGGTAACCTAGAGAATGAGAGAAAATCTATGCAAGCCACACAATGAATAAGCAGTTAGTATTTAAAATGCATAAGGAGTCCAGGAAGGGGGAGAAAAAATGGATTAAAGGTGTAATGTTTGTGCCAACTCTCCACGATTAATAAAATTAAATAAAAATCGGAGGAAAAAGGAATTCAAACAACTCAAGTGCAATGAAATAAAGATTACAAATGGGCAAAGGACTTGAACAGATCTCCTCAAAAGAAAAGACAGAAACGAGTAACAGGTAAGTGAAAAGCTTGTAAGTTGCCCCAATCATTAGGGCAACGCAAATTTGGACCACAGTGAGACATCATCTCACGCCGGTTAGAAGCCCTTCTATTAAAAACAGAAAGATACTAAGTGTTGGTAAAGAGACAGGGAAAAGGGAAATCTTGTACATTGTCAATAGGATTGTAAGTTACTACAGCCATTATGGAAAAATGGAATATTCTCCCAACACTACAAGATCTGGTATTCCCACTTCTGAGCCTTGTCCAAAGGATATGAGCTCAAGATGTCAAACAAATGATCTGTATTCCCATGTTCACTGTAGTGCTCTCCCCAGTGGCCAAGACATGGAAAAAACCTAATGCCCGTCAACTGATGGGTGGATAGAGAAAACACTGTAGCTGTTACACACAGTATGCTAAGCGAAATAAGTCAGGCACAGAAAGATAAACACGCCATGCTTTCGCTTTTATATTAAATTTTAAAAAGCTGAACTCAGGCTGGGCTTGGTGGCTCAAGCCTGTAATCCCAGCACTCGGGAGGCAGAGGCAGGAGGATTGCTGAGTTCCAGGCTTGCCTGGGCTACATAGTGAGCTGAGGGCCAGCCTGAGCTACAAAGTGAGACCCTGTCTCAAAAAAAAAAAAATAAGAAGCTGAACTCAGAAGTAGAATGAGTTACCAGAAGGCAGGGCATGGGGAGGAGCGGGGCATTCAGCAAAGGATGCAACGTTTCCGTGAGAGGGAAGGAGTAAGATTTGAGATCTGCTTTCAGCAGGGTGGCTACAGCCAACAATAATGTTCTCCACGTTTTGTATTTTTTTCTTTTAGTTTTTTTGAGACAGGGTCTTACTGTCTCAAATGCAGGAAGCCTGTGCTGACTGCCTTCTCACGGGGCGACAGTGGGCTCCACCATCGAGCCACAGCCCAGCCCAATACTGCTCTGAGGCCTAAGGCAGGCGCAGACCCAGTGATACAGTACGATTCCATCAGCTCAGCCCTGTGCAATCACTTTGCGTCTCGACTGTGGTAAACCAAGAGTATGTTTTGTGTAAGTGTTAGATCCCTCTCATGATCGCTACTTTGGCACTACACAGAAGGTTTTCCTCCTGGATCTCGGTAAGCAGGAAAGCGAAGCACACGTCAAACCCCTGTCCTGAGGAATGAGAATTCAGGCTGCTGTTGCTCTGACCAGAAGCAGGAAGCCCGTCTTCCTGTCTCCTTAAACTGACCTTCGCGGCCCTGCCGGCACCTGCTCATCTGCTCTTCCGCAGCCTCCCAAACTCCCGCCCCCTTTCCTCACTTCCAGTCTGGTCCCTCTTCGCTATCTGGGGTCCCTCTTTGCTATCTGGCGACCTGAGGGTGCAGGACTCGCTCCTTCACCACCTTCTGCTCTAGGCTCCAGACCAGTGTCTTGTGTGACACCTTATTTAAAAAATTTTACAACTCCACCGCTTTCTTTTTCTCCACAGCACCAACCACCGTCTCCACACAGCTCTCATCAAGTCTGAAATACAATATGACATTTGTGATTATTTCTGCCTCCACTCTTCGCAGAACCTCAGTTACACAAAGACAGGAAGGGGCTCATTCTACAGCTGCGGAATGGAGTGAACCAGGACGAAGGAAAGGAGGAAGAAGCGAACACCCCTGCTACCTCTGGAGATGAAAGTGTTCAAGAAAACAGTGACCAGTTAAAACGTGCTGTCATTTCTAATTATTTTGTAACCACTTCATTCTTTTGCAGAAGATCAAAAAACTAACCTTAAGGCCTAGCACAACCCTGACTGTTCTTACTGTCTTAAAAAATTAGGTGTGTGGGAGGACAAATATTTATATAAACACACGAGCCTTTGAGTTTAATAATAATTACATTTTTCATCAAAGTTATGACTAATCCATCTTTCCTTAGTAACTTTTGTACCTGGATGCATTTTTAACAAGTAGGTGAATGAATTATGAGCACAGGCCCAGTTTCCTGATCTTTTTAAGAATAATGATCATATAAAATGAATCTAATCCTAGATTTTTTTATTCCTCAATGGTAAATCCAACCAACGCTGGGTTCTAAGTTGGTTCTACAGGTCAGCACTGGATTTTTTTTTTTTGGAGAAAGGGTCTCACTTTGTAGTTCAGGCTGGCCCTGAGCTCACTATGTAGCCCAGGCAAGCCTGGAACTCAGCAATCCTCCTGCCTCTGCCTCCCGAGTGCTGGGATGACAGGCGTGAGCCACCACGCCTGGCACTGTGGTATGTGGTATTGATTGCTGGTGGGCATGAGTCACCATGTCCAGCATTGTTGGATGTGGTTACTGGGATTGAACTCAGGACCTTGCGCTTGCGAGACAGGCCCTGGAACCACTGAGCTCTGGCCCAGCACTGGATTTTTGACCTAAGGTAAGGGCAGCAACTCTTGGTTTCAAAGGTAAACAGCTTTAGAGGAGGAAATCCCCAATCAAAGGTTACCATGTGGAATGAAGTCCAGCCCTGGGATTGGCCAGCACTGCGGACAGCCTGCTAGTTCACTGTGAGCTCTGCCTGGGCCACGACTCATATTTACACGCACAGAGCAGGGAGAGGACACGCACACACATACGCATGCACACACACACACACCCTTTTTTGTCTGCTAGGTATTTTAGGATGGAGAAACAAAATATGATAGAGTTCACAAGTCACAGTTTTATAAATTTAAACCTAAGAACAATTTTTCAAGTGTCAACCACTACAGAATTCAGAGCATCAAAGCAGCAAGGTCAAGTCCCAAGAAGTGAGCGAGGTAAACGAGGTCCTTTTCCCGTCTCCTGGTCTGGTAACTCAATCCTCCGACTACCTGAGAAGGTGTGAGGATCACTGTTTATCTCCGCTTGGAGAGAGCAGCTCACATTTCTGCTACCATCGAGGTGATCCTCCCTATCGCCGTCGACACCTTTCTTCTGAGCCCTGACAGGCCCAGGTGCTTCTAGGAGAAGTTTCGAGATGCTAGTACACATGGGCAAGGAAACCCAAGACAGGCGATTGCCCAGGCACGCAGAGTGATCACAGGTTGGACGGTCGCACCTCACGCAGCCACCAGAGTGCGTGGGATGGAGCTCAGCGGCGTGCAGGGGGGGGGGGACAGGAGAGGGGCTGCACTATCCCTGGACACACACTGGACTTGGCAGCCACAAGGCTCACACGACGCCGGGCCGGCTCCCGTGAAGCAGGCCTGCTTTCTGTCGCAGGGTGACACAATCTGAGTCGCTTCTCAGGGATTCTCTATCTTGGCTGGACGTTAGTATTTCCTGGGGGCCCGGGCCTACCTCAGTCCAATTAAATCAAAATCTTGGCCTGATACTTCTTTTTTTTGAAAGCAAACTCCCAGGCGATGCGAACTCACACTGGTAGGAGGACCAGGGGTCCATGCCCACCCGATTTTAACGCACAGAGCTTGGGGCCCGAGGGACGGAACGGACTCGTGACTTTCCCACAGCGACGCACCTAGTGAGTAACGGGTGACATTTAATCCACGATCGCCATGAACTTTCTCCTCCAATGAACATCTATCGGTGACACCCCGGAGCAGAGGACGAGCCACCCTCCTGGCGCTCAGACATGGGGCCAGTCCCAGCATCCACCAACCTGGCTGAGGGGACCTGGGGGGGGAGGCGGAACCGTGAGGCGGCTCCGCCTTCTCTCTCAGACTTTCCACCAGTTTCGGGGTATGACTTGTACTCTGCAACCCCGAAAGTCCACGCTCGCGGCGCCGGACGTCACTCACCCAGTCCAGTGTCCGGCGGGTGGGAAGGGGCGGGGCCCAGCAGGAGCTCGCGCGACCCCTCAGGCAGGGGCAGGCCGAGAGCTGGGGAGCAGCGCTCACCTCCCTGGGTGAAGAAGAGGAAAGCGGCGTTGTGGGCGGCGCCGGTCGCTTCTCGCGAGAAGCCTGCGACGCCCTGGCTCCTTCCTCACGCCAGCCCGTCCTCCCAGACACCCCGGCCCGCCCCGAGCACGGGGCTTGGACAGGCCAACCTAGCACAGGAGGACGCTGGGGGCCAGCGGGGCAAAGTCCAGTTTCCAGAGCGACCTTTTCCCTCCTCAGTAAAACGCTCAGGCTGGGGATTTAGCTCAGCGGCACTGTATCTACACTGCAAGCACAAAGACCCGAGTTCGATCCCTGGCACCACCAAGAAGACAAAACAAAATTTACTTAGGCAGCTGGGTGTTTATTCCACTTGGAAGTCAATTAGCTGTATCCACCCAGTTTGTGGATTTACCACATCTCCGTTTTCCCGCGTGTGCCCTCCATGCTGTGCCATTGGACAGCGACGGCTTTTAACCCAGGTACCAGGAATCCAAAGGTTTGCTGCATTTCAGTGTGGCAAATTGGGTTTTTGTTTTGGGGAGATAAAGTCCCAGGCATCCGCCAGACTGGAAGAGGACCTGTTCCCAGGCCTGGAGCCCAGCTGGGTGGCACAGGTGAAGTGGGAGAGAAAACAGCCAGGTCCATGGTTGCTGATTCCAAAATGAGAAGTCTCAGGAAACTGGTCCCTGGAACTATCTTTCCAAAGACTTCATGAATTTGGACCCGTCCATCAAAAGAATGGATTTAGAGGGCCGGAGATTTAGCTCAGTGGTTCCAGCGCCCGCCTCGCAAGCGCAAGGTCCTGAGTTCGATCCCGGTGACCACATACAATGCCGGGCGTGGTGACTCATGCCCACCAGCCATCAATACCACCCACATACCACAGTGCAGGACGTGGTGGCTCACGCCGGTCATCCTAGCACTCGGGAGGCAGAGGCAGGAGGATTGCTGAGTTCCAGGCTTGCCTGGGCTACAGAGTGAGCTCAGGGCCAGCCTGAACTACAAAGCGAGACCCTGTCTCAAATTATAAAAAAAAAAAAATGGATTTAGATAAAATATAATTTGGAAGTCACCAGAGGGTTACACTTCCATGTTACTTTTGTTTTCTCATGTAAGATTTCACCAGTTTGAAAGGAAAGGAAAATCACCATTTCCTCATTCTTCTTGATTTTTAACTTAATGGTAATATAAACCCAAGGGAGAGCGGCTTACTTCAAAATTACTGAAACGCAGACTACCCATCAGGGTAGAAAAATCACCAAGTATGAGAGGACCAGGGGCCTCAGGAAGGCGACGGCTTCAGTCGGCGCAGACTCGCACCTGCGCCGCGCCTCTGCCCGCCCGTGGCGCGGAAACGCCCCCTCCGCTCTGCGCTTGCTCCCCGGGCGCCTGCACAGGGCGCTCGGGTACCTGTCGGATTAGGGCGGTTCTCTCGGTATCGCTCATAAATTAATGAGCAGGTGTAACTCTGTATAGTTTCAAAGTAGTTAGAGAGAGAGAGAAAAAGAAGAAATGCCTCAGAGTTGGGGCTTCGGGTGTTAACTTACTAGACCCGGACTGCTTTCCAGCCGCGCACTTAAACTATCAGTCGCAGCAACCCTACCCAGCAGCCTTTACTCCGGCTTCTTTCTAATGCAAATTAGTTTGAATTTCTCTTTCCCGCCTCTAGTCCGAAAGTCTTCTATCTGAGCAATATTAGAGCTAAGTAATTAGAAGGGTCCATTGCCAAAAATATCTCTGAGGGGTAGCCGCTTGCATCCCCGGCCTACCAAAAACAGTCCTCAAATTTCATTTACAAAGAGGGTTGTATTCCTATTATTTACCTCAGTTTTCCCTCTATTTTTATGCTGGGTTGGT
This sequence comes from Thryonomys swinderianus, assembly GCA_004025085.1. NCBI lineage: Eukaryota > Metazoa > Chordata > Mammalia > Rodentia > Thryonomyidae > Thryonomys > Thryonomys swinderianus. The sequence goes on along the minus strand of PVIC010003583.1, from coordinate 31,318 downwards.
TCCAGGCCTAAGGTGATCTGGGGATACACATTAAAACATCTGGGGTGCACTGGTACCAGTTTTCTGAAAAGAAAATGCGGGACCTCAGTTTCCCCCCAAAAGACTGTCCTAAGTAGCTACAAGCGTCTCCGTGAACGTTCCTAAAACGCACGAGCTGCTCCCCTCAGCGGGCTGGCGAGGCCGGGCCGAGCCGCTCTCGGGGCGCAGCGAGCCGGTGGGCGAAGAGGGTGTAGGCCGCAGCCCAGGACCAAATTTAGGGCAGGAAGGCGCTTGGCCTCAGGAGCCAGGGGCTCCGGCCTTGCTGGGCCAGCAACCCCCTAACCCACCCGACAGGCTGAGAGCGCGCCGGGATCCAGAGGCCGCGGGGTGACGAGGGTCCCCCCTGGTCTCTCGGAGGCAGCGTTGGTCCCGGCCACCGCGGGGCGGCGTGAGAACCACTCGGAAGGCCCGAGAACAAATGCAAACCCGGTATTCAGCAAAGGCCGGGTGTGAACCTAAGGGTCGGGGAGCAGAAACGAACCCCCGCGGGGGCTGTAAGGCGAGGTGCGGGCCAAACATGTTGGCCGCCCAGGCAGCCCGTAATCCCGGCCCTGCGAGGCCGAGGCAGGAGGCTCGCGAGTTTGAGCCCAGCCCGGGCAACCCGGAGTCCCGACTCACCTCCGTTTTACGAAGCGGGTTAGGGGTGTAGCTCAAGGCGAGGCCCTGGGGTCGGTGCTCGGGGCCTCAACGCCCTAGGTTTTGCTGGCTGTTGGCTTCGGGGAGACGGAGCGAGACGGCGGCGGCAGAGCCCACACCCAAGACGGGCCCTCGGCCGACCCCCGCCCGGCCCGGCCCAGCCCGGCAGCCCCGCACTCTCCGGCGCCGCTGCTCCGGCTGCCCTGGGCGGAGCCGCGCTGCTCCGGGCTCTGCCGGTGTAGACGCCGCGGGGCGCCGCGTAACCGGATCCCGCCCCGCCCCGCCCCGGCCCGCGAGGGGCTCGGCCGCCCGCGCCCCAGTCTCCTCCCCGAGCCCAGAACCTTCCAGGGCGCGGGGCTGGCGGGGCCGGCGGTGGGGACCTTGGCGCTCGGGAAACGCGCGCCTGCCCGCACCTGGCTGCTGTGGAATAATAGTAACGATAATAATAAGGACCATGACGATGATAATAATAATAGTAAGTCAGTGTCCAGACGCTGGTCCGGCAAATTTAAATGTACAAGAGCGCGTTCGCGTTTGTCAGGAAGAGTAACGTGGATTCGGGGTGAGCAGGGACCCGGGGAGCAGCGGGGCGGGTCGGAGGACGACGCGGCCCAGCGCGACCCGCCAGGGACGCGTCTCCCAGAGCGATCGCCCAGGGCCCCCTCGTATGAGTACTTTTTTGCAGTAAATCCAGGGTGATAAGGAGAGGAGAGAATTTCGTGGTGCTCGGCGACAAAAATGGGGTGGGAGGAAGACGGGGAATGGACGGAGAGGAAGAGGAAGAAGCGGGGTTCAGGGAGCCCCGCGGCAGGGCCCAGGCGGGAGGGTGCGGCGAACAGATTTCGGGTTCCTCCGCATGCGTCTCTGCAAGTCGCGCGGCCGTGGCACTGGCCAGCGGCTGCGCACCGGGGTCTGGACCTCAGCCCCTCGCGGCCGCAGCCGAGCGCGTCCGGGAGCGCGCGGTCCCCGCCGCAGTCCCGCTCTGCGCCACACGAGGGCGCCACCGCCAGACACCTGCTGCGCTGCGGAGCCGGGTCGCGGGGCGTTGTCTACACCGAATCGGCTTTTCTGCAATGTTTTGAATCTCCCAGCAAATCCTAACAGGAGGACACGGGCTCCCGGGACGTCCATGTTTGTTCATCTGCCACCTTGAGGTTATCTCGCCGCACACATGTTCTGGCTGGACGCAGCCCGGGTTCAGCGGGTCTGGGCTGGGTCCCGGACACGCATTTCTAACAGGCTGGAGTGATGCGGACGGGTCCAGGTTGAGACTGCAGCGCTGTGGACGCCGGACTGCGGACCACGCAGGATCTGCACCCGGGGCCGGCAGTGCAGCGGCCCGGCCGGCTGTCGGCCCCTGCGCGGAGTGGTGCGAGGCCGCCGCCAGGCAGCGTGTCTTCACCGCCGCCCAGGGCTGACGTCCGCCTGTCCAGTCTGGAGAGCCGGAGCCGGATCCCAGAGCCTCAGCCACACCGAGGCGTTGCTCTCCCGCCTGAGGGTGACCGGAGCAGCTTGGGGCTTCCGGGCTTCTGCCCTGTGCTTGTAAAGCTGCGCGACCCAGCCTTTCCCTCTTCCCACACAAATCGTGACAGGCTCCAGCTGCTTCTTTGCACTTAATTTTCTGCACATACTAATGCCTGAGGGCGACTTACAGCGCCCTGTGAGGCCTCGCTCCTCCTGCAGCCTCCGGCCCTCTGCGTACCCACTGCTCGGGTGCCGAGTGCGCTGAGAGTCAAGGAAGAGAAGGAGGCGCTAAACTCGGGAGGAGCTGGCCTGGGATGCCCTCAGGGCACCTTTTCTGTTTTCTTGTTCCTTCTCAGCCATCAAGGTCTCCTCTGTTCTATCTTTGCAATCTATAGCTTTAACAGAATTTCCTTTCTGGTCAAACTCAAAACATTTTGAATCATTCTGCTGGGCTCTCTGCTCTTGATTCTCAACACAGATCTGGCCCAAAGCTCCCAATAGTAGTCATGCCGCTACCTTAGTTTTCAACGGCTTTGAGGTTTCTTCTGTAAGATGAATTAGTCCTCTAATCTTAGTCTCAGGCAAAGTCTCTGAACATAAACAAAATGCAGACAAACTTTCTGCCTAAAGCCATAACATGCATCATCTGGAGTCCAATAGCCGGTGCAGTCCTGTCCCCTTCGCCTGAGCAGAGTCTTCCAAACAGAACAGCCTAGACATTCCAGCTCTGCTTCTTCAGCTGGCAGCTTCGAATCTTTCAGCCAAGTCTATGAACATGAGCAACACGGAGACAAACTTTCTGTCAAACCCTAACACACATCCTCTAGAGTCCAGCAGCCAGCGCGGTCCTTCTTCCCAACAGAAACTTCCCAAGCCCCGTGTTCACCCACCTTCTGGTCTTCTGCGCTCTGACGAGAATCTCCCCTACGAGACCATCTAAGGTGTTCCAGAGCTGTTTGTATACCCAACAGTTCCAAATCTTTCCTCACCTTGATGAAGTTCTAACCAGGTGCTTACACTTTCTACAGATAGGAAGCAGATTGGTGCCTGCCTGGGTCAGGACCAGTGCTAGGAGGAAGGGAGGTTTTCTGTCATATATATTTGACACCTTTACCAAAGCTGATCAGGCTTCTAAAAGCTATAGGAAATGTAATTAGAAATGAATGAAGACAGGATCTGAGGGTGTAGCTCAGTGGTAGAACATTTGCCTTGGGTTCTGAGCGCGCACGCGCGCGCGCGCACACACACACACACACACACACCCTGAAAATGAAGACAAATGAATTTCAAATGGGTTTTGGACACATTTTTATTTAAGCATGGGCTTTTAGCTTGGTCCACCCAAGAGTGTAACATCCTGTCACATGGGTGGGGACCTCAGGGCTATAGGGCCATTAGAATGCTGCTGGTGTCAGTTTAACTTCAGAAGGTATGGAGATGACCCATGGAAAAACAACCCGTGAAGAGAACACCATGAAGAAACACCCACTGGCTTACAAATCACTGTTATCACAGACACAAAATGGCAGTTACTGTTAGTAAATCAGCCACAGAACACTTCAAAAAATTTTTAGACAAGGAAATGGGATTTTTTTTTTGGTGGGAAATAGGGTCTTCATCCACAATTTTTAAAGTAGAAAATATTTCAAGGTCAAGCATTTTTCTTATCCACAAAACAATGCTAAATCAACATATACTGTAAAGAGTATATTAAAAGAGTTACAATATCTTTACAACCATCTTCTTGAATAGGTATCTCAGTTCTTCCTGCAGAATATAAGTAGATCAAAATTCAGCAGCAAAATATTGCAGTGTAACACGTAAATACAGTTTCGATGTGTTATATTGTAGTAGAGTACATAAAGGACAATGATAATTTAATCATATAAAACATGATAGAAAGCTGACATATGGTCCACTTAAATAGCCTTGTGACCAAGAATGTTAAATACTGTGCTAAATGCCATTTTAAACATAAAATCTCTTAAATTTTTGTGCTTAAACTTTTTTTTGTTAAACTATTTCTTATTCTCAATACTGCCACTGCAACCGATATTACAACAGACCACAATTTTCACGGACACATCAACATGAAGACATTTACTTATAAGCAAATAAGTCACTTGTCATTAGTTCACAGTGTGGGAACGTGGTGTAGACTCTGTCTTGAGAAGGGCCTGCAGTGAACCAGAGTCCTTCGCAGGCATTTCCTGATATCAGACGCAGTGAGAGGTTTCAAAGGAGGGAAGCGACGTATCGTATGTTGGAAGGAAAAATAAACTTTTGACTCTTCATGGGTTTCGCCTAAGTGACCTTCGTCTTCTGTTGTAGAAGTGCCTGAGCCCATGTTGCCGTGAAAAATTCATCATGTAATTTTGTTTGCGAGTGCTGTTGAGATCAGAAAGGGCACAGGCAGGGAGGGAGAGGAGAAAGAGCATGTAAGTTCCATCACCGAAAGTGCAATCTCCTTAGGTCTTGAGTTACACTGTGTATTTGAGAAATTTTAGGTTCGTAAGTCAGACTAACTTGGACACCTAGAAGCACAGTAACTAAGACTGATCCTATATTCACTTCCTGAGTCCTGAAGAAATACCTTTCTTTTCAAAACCAGAGAAGAACCATAAAAAAGTAAATTCTCTTGATTTTTAGCATAAGCAGACTGAGAGTCTTGGATTTTGACTCTTAAGTCTAATTCATGAACGCTTCCTGAAACTACTCACTTGGGTGAAGTCCATTTTTCACTTAAAGTTTGGAAAGCAAATCCAAAGAAAAGACAGACAAACTTATAGCCAAACTATCCTAGTCTATGCAGTCTTGGTGTAAAAATGGGAAAGTGAGTTTTTCCTAGGGTGTTGGGTCCCATTGTCTTTCTCATCAATAACCTGCTTCAACTGTGTTGTACAAACACAAAAAAGAGACACTACGTTATAAAGAGGTCATAAAATATTAAGAGGGCATAGTTGTATGTGTAATTGTACTATGTGTTTACACATTGCCCATGTAGGTACACATACATGTTAAGCTGATAGGAATAATGCAAATCACATGAGTTCGGGTTAGAATGAGTGAAGGGCAGGGTGGCTGTGCTGTCCCTGGGGTCAGCAATCACCGCCAGGGTGTCATGGGTGCTGCTTTACCGCCTGCATTATCCTCAGTACTAAGCTTAAGTATTTGAGCAGCATTTGTAAAAATACCTAAAACTTTAGAATAAGAGACTGGCCATTAGGAAAAACAAATTAACATAAAATATGTCAAAGGAAAATATCTAAGTTGAATTTATCAGGCACAACAGTAAGAAAAGACAGCGTCTGTGAAGAAAACTCGATGACAAGATAGACCCGAAACTGATAAATGTTTTATAAAATAAAGTGCTAAGAACTTTTCACCCTGGATTTCTACATCATCATAGTGCTAGGAACTATAAACTGGAAACAAAGAATATAGAATGGGAGAAATTATTCTGCTGCCCCTTTATTCCTGGACTCTTCGGCTGGGTTCCCTGTGGTCCTGTCCCTGAGCTGCAGTAGCGGCTCCTACATTAGCCTCCTTTTCTCAATTCTCTTCCCTTAGGCCCAAAACTCCACTGAAAAGAAACCGAGATAATAAGAAAGCATAATCTGATACACAATTGTATACATGTGTATCTGTCTACACATGTATGCAATCAATCTTGCACACCAATTTTTTTTTTTTTCTTTTTGAGACAGGGTCTCACTTTGCAGTTCAGGCTGGCCCTGAGCTCACTATGGTGCCCAGGCAAGCCGCCGCGAACTCAGCAATCCTCCTATCTCTGCCTCCCAAATGCTGGGATTATAGGTGTGAGCCATCACGCCCGGCACTGCACACCAATTTTTATAACTTCTCCTCCAATGCTGGCTTCCCCTTGCTCAAAAAGCATCAGTAAGTCTTCATGTGTGAAGCTGCATTCGAGGCAGTTTAGCCAGGTATTTCATATCCTCTTCATGTTTAATGTGGTTTTCGGGCCCTTCCTCCCACTGTGCTAGGACTCAGGCCGCTCCATTCCAACTCACCTCCGTTCTTTCCGCCTGTCTCACTGGCCAACCTCCAGCCTCACCGCCTAGGTTTCTACTTGCTCAAGAATCAACATCTCCTTTCTTGCTTAACCTCCCTCTGGCTGTGATTGTATTTTCTGCTTGGACCTCTCACAGTGCTCATTTCCTGCTTCAGATGGAGTCTCTTTGTGACTTGGCTCCGCTGCCTAAGCTTCTGCAGAGCGGGGGCTGTGTCTCCGCACCCGCACCCCACCCACCGCCTTGGGCCTCCTGCCTGACCCATGCGTGGCCAAGGCTCGGTTATCCAACTTCCAGTCACTTACTGATCGGTTTCCTGTTGTAAATCATTACTCTTTAACTATAAGGAATAATTGTAAAGTTAAAGCATTGACATTTTACTGAAAACATGTTAAAGTTATAAGCACCCCAAGAAAAGTTAAAATACATTAAAAAATAAACTCAGAATACTCGAGATAGTTATCTGGATCAACCTGGACTGACAAGAGAATTACCTGAATATATGGGAACAAAGGAGCATTTAGTTTCATCAAAAGTTGATGTGCATGTTTAATGGCTTTAAAGCAACTTCTATATAATTAGTTGCTTATGGAACCGATTTAAATTTTCCATCTGTATGTGCGAAAAATAAATAGTAGCAGGTTGCAGATCTTCAGTACCCTACAAATCAGTGACATGATGGAAGTACACAGCTGACTTAGGGGACATTTTGGCTCCCTGAGTACTTCTTAAATATGGATGCTTATGTATGAGCATCACACATTTGGATTCCTGAGACTACTGGTTATGTGCTTTTGATGCCTAGTGTTTATATAGTTACATTACAATGACAACACTTTCCAAACAAACTGGTAAAATTTGATGCTGTGAAACATACATCTGTCTGGGACCAGGTTGGAATCTAAAGAGATCTTAGGTTTTCTAGTTTGTAAGGCCTCAGGAAATCAAGCCCGTGGAGAGGTCCAGCAGCATGCGGTGCGACTCCAGGGCCGTTTCATGAACTGGCATGGTTCCTGAGCAGTCGCTGCCCTGTTGAAAATGTCTCACGTGCAAGACTGAATGTCAGGGGAGCTTTAAACAAGTTTAAAGATCTGACACTTGCCGGGCGTGGTGGCTCACGCCTGTAATCCCAGCACTCGGGAGGCAGAGGCAGAAGGATTGCTGAGTTCGAGGCTTGCCTGGGCTACAGAGTGAGCTCAGGGCCAGCCTGAACTACAAAGCGAGACCCTGTCTCAAAAAAAAAAAAAAAAGATCTTATACTTATTCATTTTTCCGTGCATTGTTAAGTATAAGCCTATTTTTACTTCTGGTAGGTGTAGATGTACAGCTACAGACAACTTCATGAATAATAACAAGTGGAATGGCCTTTTAAAGATGTATGACTTCTACTATAATTATGAAAGAAAGTAATTTTTATTCTAAACTCAATGAATGCAGGTAATATGCCATTGGCATATTATACTACTTGACATGTCAGGTTGCTTTGGTTGTGATACAACTAGGCCCATTTAAAAATTTTCTCCAGGGCTGGGGATTTAGCTCAGTGGTTCCGGTGCTTGCTTTGCAAGTGCAAAGGTCCTGAGTTCGATCCCTGATACCACATACCAAAAAAAAAAAAAAAATTTCTCCAGGTGAGTAAGTCACTGTGAGAAAGGAGAACAGGCATCAGTGGTTTACTGGAAATGCTGGCATGGAGATCATAGCATGTGGCTCAGGCTCTGCCTAGGAAATGTGGGTACTCTGAGACACACTGCTCCTCTGAGCTGCTTTTCCCCATCAGAGCTGCAGCCACAGCTATTTCCCGTGATAGAAATAATTCAACTGATTGGTGATGCATTCTAAAGAAGATGAGTCAAGAGAAATTGGAGGAATTTGAACTCATAGAAACGTAAGAACGTTCACTGATTTTTTTTTTCCAAAACAAATGATGGGATGTAGGAATGCAGAAATAAGAATTCAGTGGACTGTCAGAACCACTTCTCAGAGAAATACAGGTGAATGTAAAATGGATGGTGCCGCTTAAACTAAATCACGAAGCTCCCCGGCACGGGGGACATGGTGTGGGTCACTTTGAGCTCATGCCTTTTCAGGAAGGCTCCACGCAGGCCGGGCAGGTGGAGGCAGCGACGCTTCCCCACTCTATTTGTCCTCTTGCTGAAGGAGGTGAGAATAACTGTACAGCGCTGTAAGAATTAAATGAAAACTTCCAGCACCACGTGTGTGTTCAGAGAATGAGAACCTCTTTACTCTTTCCTAAGTTTCAAAGTATCTCCTTTAAAGGGCAAAGGTAAGGGTACATTAGAGGTGACTAATCCAACCTGAGCACAAGATCTAGAACGCAGAAGCATTATGGGCAAATCTCCCCTCTGCTAGTTCATTCGCTGCCTTTGAATAGAAGCCGCCCAGCGCGGGAAGGACTTCAAAAGACGCTGTACTGAACTCGCACTTTTTGCACACATTTCTGGTTACCTTCTCCTCATAACAAATGTACAAGCTGTGGTTGCTCTGAGGGTACTGAGTATAGAGCCAGGCCCAGGGGAGCACTAGTGCCGATGTTCCAGTGTATCCCCAAATTATGCAGAACTGTTATTATACTGTAGGATATTTGTTTTCCATTGCAAAGGTCTTCTACAGAGCTTCTCAATGAACTTTGGCAACTGATGAAACTAATATTGAACAGTTCCCCACATTTAATAAGGTGGACTTACCTTACTCTAGTGGAAAACCAATGACAGCAAATAATGAAATATAACACAAGTTAAAAAATGCTTTTCAATGCATGCAGCACTGTGATTAGTCATAAAAGTCTGATCAGGTTTAGACGCACTATAGGATTTCTCATCTCTTTTGAAAATAAAAATTAAACAAGTTATTTCTTATTCTTCTATACCCAAATATACATACACTTAACTTTTTAATGTAATGCAACATGCAATATTTGCTCATAACCATATGTCAAGGTACATGTAGCCATAGTACTACATTTGGCATAAATGTTGCATATAAAGTATAAATGGTTTAATAATTGCTATTAATTTTATCCAATTTTTAATCATCTACATTTTAGGAAATGCTAATTCCTGAATATTTGAAGAGGTGGGCTTTAAAATGCAGAAGTCCTCTATATCAGACAAGTCAAATTTAATAAAGGATAAATATGCTTTGCAGCAAATGTAACAGGTTCACCTCCAAAATCATTTGTGCCAAAAATGCGAGAGTATCCAGATGATGACTAGCACGAGGGCATGGTCGTGATGGAACGCACATTAAAATCCGATAAATGTGTGTAAGGCCATAGCTAACAACATACTGGTTTTCAATTTCAGTAAATGTGGAAATAATTCGCTGTTCAGTAAATTGATTCATAAAGGCTTTTTACGGAGTAATTCGCTTTCAGGTACACATGCAAAAACCAGTCCACTGCATTATCACATGACAGGGTGTGACAGAGACGCACACGGGAAATGTGATGTGTGAATGAAATGCAGTTGGATAGGGAGATTCTTAGGATAGAAGTACGAATGCCCAACAGAAAAGATTAAGACAAAGAATCCTCTTTTATCCTAAGAAGAACCCCATCAGCATGGATCTTGTGAGGGATCTGCCCATATGTATTCATAAATATTTACTGAAATACAAGTTCTCTACGCTGGCAGGTGCGTTTGGAGAAATTGGGTTTCTGACACTGATTGTCAGCAATTGTGGCATGGTACATATGTAGACTTCACAGAATGGGGCTTTTCATAAGCTAGTGAGGCTGGAAAGACGATCTGACAGTTTGGTTCATCCGAGCTCTGGTAAATTCATAGGGTTAATCATCTCGAAACACTTTTTTGTGTGCAGGGTTTATCGGAGAGCTGCACAAGAATGGGGAGATTACACTCTCCAACAAGCGTAAGCCATGAGGACTTTGCATCTTACGTCCTCAGGCTTGGCTTTCATCTTTATGGTGTGGGGCTCATCATCCTGTATATCCATATGTATGAGACTCCATGTAGTCATGTAGAATTAAACCATGAAATTAGAAATATGTTGTCCATCTTGGTCATTTTGGCATACACTCCTAAGCCCTGAAATATTTTCAAGAGTGCTTGTTCAGTTTGTTCTTATCAAACTTGTTTGTCTTCTTGATCGAGATGGGCAGTACAGATGGTAAAGATCAATGTAAGATACCATGCATGACTGCAGTTTCTCTTCACGGAGTTTTTAGCATGTGTCTTTGGTGCACATGCACAAAAGCAAAACTGGTAATAAAGGTAGATTAAGGCCAATCTTCACTTAGAAAAGAAAGATGCATCCTAAGAATTCCTTAGTGAGATATGCATCCTCCCGGCTACTAGGTGCGAACATCCTGGAAGCCCTGTCTGCGGGCTGCCCTTGGCCAGGGCCGTATCGCTTCCCTCTCTGAGCGGGGCGGGGGAAACATCCTTAGCTCAGATAACTCATGTCATGTGACAGAACAGTAGCTAGGTGAGAACAGATCTTTAGTTAAAAGGGCTTAAAGGAGGCATTTTAAATCTTTATTTTAAATGTGTATGTTCTGTAGCAACATTACAATTGGTGATATTTGTGACTCATGACATGAACCTTGGCTACATCCTTGTGCCTTGTGGCTGTTATGGTTGAAAGACAGTTCGGAAAATCACTGCTCCCTACTTCTCTGCATTCCCTGGAGGTTATATATCTTATGCTCACCGAGTGAGTGAATTATTTTGTAGGGATACCAATGCATATTAATGAATACCAATGTATATTAGTGAATTATTTTGTAGAGATACCGATGCATATTAATGAACTGTAGAGACTACATTAATCTCTTTCCCAGAATCATGTGGTCTGAGGAAATGGGTAGCTACGAAAATACTTTCAAAGGGTGTGGCATATCCCTTAAAAGCAGAGCAAAACTGTCATTCTGAAAACAGAATTTTTTAGGGTTGTGTTTTCAGAAGACAGCTCATTTATTTGTGAGGTATTTCTTCTTTTCAGAAAAGAAGGAAAATAATTCCTTCTTTATTCTAGAATTCTAACAAATTACATATTATAAGTATATATTATAATATCTTACATAATACATATTAAAATTATAATTCTATAATTTTAACATGTTTTTGAAATGTCATTGGCATTTGTTTTTAAAGTTATATATCTATGTACAAAAAAGTCAATGATGATGTGTGCAAATTTGTTATTCTGAAATGATGCACTTAAAAAAAAAAAGACTTGGAATGAAACTAGTTCTGGAACTCCAGGCATGTTTAGTGGTGGTCATCACTTGATACATTTTGGTACCTGGACAGTTGGAGACAGTAATGTGGAATGACAGCAGACAGGTGTCTGTCGTCAGTGATAAATTCTTCAAAGCACTTAAATTCTGGACATTAAATAAACATGAAATCTTACAATATAGCTTAAAGCTCCAGAAAATTCCAGAAGCAGTACATTTCTGGCATGTCATGTATCTGCACTTCATTCTTGAAATAGCTTAGTGATGCTGGTTGTTCTCCATAAAGGTTAATACCAACACCAGTTCCAGAAGGTTCTCTTGGGCTGCATCATGAGGCTTCCTGCTAGGGCTCCAGGGGCCTCAAGGCAGCAGGGAAGGGAGTTATGTTTCCAGGTTATAAAGGGGATGCCTCAGACCAGGGGCTCTATGCATCTTTTGCCCTGCTAGCCTCACCTTAGCCCAAGAGGTGGAATGATTTGGTATGATATGTCTCTGAAACTCATAATGGAGATCTGCAATTGTTTGTTTGGGTGGGAGAAGAAGAAATAGCTATTCAACTATACAATACGTTAAGGGTTCTTAGGTCTGTCGGGGCAGAATTAGCGTCCTGCCTTGTCTCACAGACTGACAAGTTTTGAGGTTTCCATAGGCGTTGGTAATGCTTCGCATAGCACAGGAAGCCCATCTATTAATGCAAACTGTCTTGCAAGAGATGTGAAAGACAGGAAGGGTTGCTGACTCAAATTTAAGTCTCAATATATTAGAATCACCTGAGATGCTTTTAAAGACCACTGATGCTCAGCTCCTGTCACAAGTCAATTTAAATCTCCCACAGGGACATACCTGAGCATCAGGACACTTCCTGATACTTTCAAAAGCTTCCCAAGAATCACTGCTCTGAAAGGATGGTAAGTGGCTGTGGTGTTGCGTTTTGGTCTTTGTGAGAAATCTGTCTATGGCCTCACCATATGTGTGCACTTGGGAATCTACATGAGTCTCTTCTCCCAGAATCATGTGGTCTGAGAAAACGGGTAGCTACGTGAAACATCAGCCTCATTTGATTTCAGACTCTGGACCATTCCTCTAACCTCCAGCTTAGTCTTGTGCAGGCAGAGCCCAGCAAGTTGTCCAGAAGCAGCAGAGCGCACAGTGGGTGCTTGTGTAGGGACTGGGTTGCTCTTGGAACTGGGGTTGATATGGATGCCATGCAAGCAGGTGCCTCAGTGGAAACTGGGACGCGGGCTAGCTCACGACTGGAGAAGTCAGCTCATGGCCATGATTGAAAGAAAACAAATCTGGTAGTTTTCCTACCAGTTTAGTCACTTAAATTTGCTTTCCAAATGACTGAAATCAGCCACGAGACTGATTTCATTCTGGATTTGGTAAACAGAATGAACATTTGAACCTATCTACCGAGAAGATTCGCCTCTCCTTGCCAACAACTTGGAGCCATCAGTCCGAACCCGTCGAGACATAAGCATCCCAGTTCTACAGGAACTAGATTGTTAGAGAAAAAGCAAGTCATCTCTCTGCAGGGAACAGTCAATGTGGGCAGGTGACGGTGGGGACAGCCCTGTCGCTTAGGGGAGACAGTGGGGCCACCCCCAGCTTCTTAGGTGCTGGGACTGGTCAGATGAAATCTGAAGCCATAGGTTCATGGCTGTCGTTGCAACAGCGTCAGGACATGAAGACCTTGGGCATCTGTGGCTAAGACCAGTGCTTGTAACTGGTACATGTGCCACTCATGCCCTCATCTGGCCCAGTACCCAGCCTTTCTCCTTTTGATGTCATACTGTTTTAAAAGACAACTCAGATCAGGTATAAGACACTGTTTCCCAGTTATCTAGAGACTTGTTTTACCCAATTTAACCAATGCCATCAATCTTTAAATGAATATCTTATTTTTCTAAGTAAGTTTTCTAAGGTATAGTGAATTACATTCAGGGCTTTCTTATCTCACGGTTGACTTGAGCTGCAGCTTGCAGTTGCTGAAGAGTATAAAGGAAGGCAGCCCTGTGGGGACCGTCTCCTCAGGAACAGCTCTTCCTGAGTCAGGGAGTATGGAGACCAGAGGAATTTCAAGGCATTCTGAAATGGACACGGGGTGCAATGTGTCAGATACTCACAGGACAACCTCCACGTGGTCCAGAGCCCACTGATCATGACCTGTCCCATTGTGGCGTGGCTGCCACCAGCGCAGTAAGACTCCCTTCATCCGGGCCTCCCTGGGTCACAGACAGAAGCACAAGGAGGTTAAACACCAGGCAGCGGAACTTCCTGGTCCACGACCTGCAGCTAGAAGCTGGAGAAGGCTGATGTACATCAACCCATTTTGGGCATGGATTTGGTATTTGCTCAGGTCACAGAACTCAGAAGTGGAACTAACTTCAGTTTGTCTCACGTGGGCTTGTAACACTCTCCCCGTCTCTCACTCCTGTCCTTTGCTTAGCAGTGTCTGGAAGCGCAGCGCGTTTGGATAATGCAGGGTGCTTCTAGTGACCGACACCGTGCTAGAAGCTGGGAGAGCCATGCCAGGCAGAAGCGATGTCCGGCCTGTGCTCAGGAAAATTTCAAATTTGCATACCAAGCAGAACATTAAACTGTTTGTGATGACTGAGCTTGGTTGCGTCAACTGGATTGGCTTGGGAGTTGCCAGGGGATTGGTGGAGCCCACTTCTGGGGTGTCTGGGGGTGTCAGGGGGTGTGGTTGCGTCTCTGTCTGGTTCTCGGCCCATCCTCTTTGGCCCTGATCCCGAGATTGGCTTTGCAGCCCCACAAACTAAGCAGCTTTCTCCTCCCGCCGTGACAATTCTGCCTTGGAGCCGGGTGTGTGTGGGCTGAGTCTCAAGGAATTTATCTCATGGTTGAGATAAGTCAAGTCCCGCCTCCTGCGAGTCGTGGGTATTAGGTACTGTGTGCCATCCGCGGGACACGTGACTAACTCAATGCTGTTTTCTAAAGAGCTAGAACAACTGTTTAAACACAGAGATATCTACACAAAGTGCCTTCACACTTTGTTGACAGCCCTCTTTCTTCTTAGCCCCCGTATTTGCCTCTCCTCCCAGGAGAAAACCAAACACAACTTTGGAGACCTGGGTTAGTCTGGGTTCTGCTACCCCCGACGTGTGGCATCAGTCTAGTAACTTTATCCAGCTTCGCACGCAAGCTCTGAGTTCCAGGGCTCGGGGCTGAGACTGCGTCTGCTCAGGTCACTCACAGCGGGACGTTGTAAGACACCCTCTGCGCCTGCGTGAAGTCCTTCGGCTGGTGCTGGGCGATGACGTGCCAGGTGATGCCGTTGTTGACGCTATACTGCAGCAGCACTGCCTTGTCCACGGCGTGGGGGCCGCTCGGGTCGCTGTTGCAGCTGTCTGTCTGCGACGCGCTCCCGATTTGCAACACAAACATAATTTTGCTGAAAAACACAGGGAACTCATCTTAGGTGGAGGTCCAGGTATTTATAGGGGTTCCCTTTAGATGTTTTCCTCATCTTTGCTGCTCCCAGCATCGACAGCACCTCGTGTGCAGGGCAGGTTTCCGTCTCTGTGTGCGGTTTTGTACCTGCCAGCCCAACCAGTGAGAGGTGGAAAATATTTGGGAAGAAACTGCATTTCTATTGAACAGCCCTCTTTTCGCTTATCACCATGCCCAAGTAAGATGGTATGATAACTATTTACACAGCATCTAGATTGGATTAGGTGTTACATAATCTAGAAAAGGTTTAAACTGTTCAAATCTACATTATTTTATTTAGGCTCTTTAACCTCTGTGGGTTTGGGTATCTGCAGAGGATACTGCATCAATCCCAGTGGGGTACTGAGGGGTGACTGTAGAGTGAAACAGACATGAATAAGTCCTGTTAGTAAAGAAATTTTGCTTATATGATTTTTATATTAGATATGTGAAAAACAGCTTCCGGATGCCACTTTTCTACCCCAAGAAAACAATTTTGAGATTCCAAGGTAAGTCCTCAGTTCATGGTGTTGGAAATCCTGTTGGCATATTTCGCCGGAAACATCTTTGACTCTCTGAACAGAAACATGGGGCGCACTGGTATCAGGGACAAAGAGCAGACAAGGAGCAAAGGCATGCTATGTATGCAATGCACTTTACAAACAGCACTAGGACAGGACAAGGGTGTCTATCTGAAGGAAAGCAGTCTGGAGGTCAGAGCCAGGGAAGCCACGGAGAGCGCGCGGTCTTGGGCCTACACCCGCTTTTCTGCTTGACGTTCCTTCTTGCTCTTCAGGGCTTTCCCTGCCCTTAGGAGACACAGCCCTTAAGCCCAGGAAATGTATGGCCCTACGGTTCTCAGCGTGGCCCATCGAGAGCAGGTGCTTGAATAAAGAACAGACCTGAAACTTGTATATACACACATGAATGTAAAGTAAGGGTATTTGAACAAGAGTGTGCAACTGTGCGCTGAGCACCTAGCAACAGCTTAGATGAGGTCGGGGACACAGCAGGTAGCAGCCAGATTGGCTATGATCTTCTGGTAGGAAAAAATGTAAATGGGTAGATTTAACTTTTAACATCTTCATGGTTATAATAAAGGGATTAATTTTATTATATTTTCTTTTTTTTATATGAAGAGTCAATATGTCCCTGCTTACCTCTGAAAACACATTATTAATATTTCCCAAAGTGAAAGGCTATAAATGGACCTCTATATCCCCATTAACCAGACATCTAATTCTCCAATATCCTCATGGCTCCAGAATGCATATCAGCTTTTGGGGAACAGCCCAGTACGTTACAACACTTCGAAAGCCTTGGCATTCTTTCATGAATACACAGATGAGAAGCCGTGTTTGCTCGGGTAAAGGCAGAACTGCAAAGGGCGGGTGGAGAAGGAAATTCAACCCTCCCATGGTCTCTTCCTCTGTCACTTCCCTAGTGACCCCCTGCATGGTTTCTGACCACTTTATTCTACACTAACGTCCACCTCCTACAGTATATGAAGCATTGAAGACCTTAATCACTCACCCCACATGTAGAAACTCATATGTTAAACATGTGTGTACTTCTATAAGTATTCATATACATGTTCATATTTAGTATATGTGCTGCCGAAGCGAGCACAACATGTTCATATTTACAGACTGGCCAGCGGTCAACATCAAGTTATCTACATTATAGCTAGGAACGGTCCCGAGCCATTATTTATACTTGGTTATTTCTCTTAGTTTACACTCATGTTACCATCACTCAGCTAATACGTGTGAAGAAATACAAAAGCAGTTTATAATACGTTTAAGCCAAACAAATTGAGTTGTTAAAACATATATTGTTTCTTTGTAGCAAATTCAAATGACGTTTAGGTTTCCACTGCTTAGTGGCATAAATTGCACAAAGTTCACGATCAGATCTGGTGGAGCCAGGTGCGCCACAACTCAGAGTCCGGTCAACAACACAGGGCTTGGTTACCTTGCTCGGGTGAGATCCAGAGGTTTGGTGGCAGCTTGCCTTATCTGACAGCCATTGAAATAGAGCGAGTCTCCGTGGGCATAGGGTACCAGCTGCCCGCAGCCACTGCCTATGGCGCCACCCTGAATGGTCTCCCAGTTGGCCTCTGTGACTCTCGCTGACTCAAAGTTATCTTTAATGTAACTGGGAAGATCATGGCTGAAAACGGAGCAGTCGTCACCTAGGGGAGGGAATAATCACAGGCGTCAGCTCCGCTGGGACGCACGGACTCACTCGAGATTAAGAGCAGCTGTTCAGTTTTAGCTTTGAGCCGCGCTTGTGCTGCTGGGAGAGCAAAATGCCAGCTAGACGCAGACACCTGCGCTTAAATGTTTCTCTTTTGTTTTGTCGTTTGTTACCACTTTGCATTGCTGAAAACAAATCCCATTATTCTCAATGTGCATTAAAATGTGTGGGTGCTAGTGTATTTATTGCTTGTGCAAATATTTTTACTCAAACACCACAGTGTCTGGTCAGGCCCTGTGTGTGTTTCGGTGAGGGGGTCTCAGGAGGGAACTCTCACTCTGGTGTAAGAGGCCGATCTAATTTCTTTTGTTCCCAGCATGATTTTGTAGAAATAGGTCATGAACCTGTTCCCCTTCCAGGTCTACACTAGCTGATTCCTGAACACAAGGTCCGTATTTTAATTTATCGGTGGATTTTACCACCTCTCACAATACTTGGCTCATAGGAGACGTTCAGTAATGATGCTGGGTTAAATACGCGAGTGACGAACAAACGGGAAATGTCGGAGACCACTGAGCTGAAGCACCACACTGCGGTGCGAATATGTGTGTTCTTGCATTTCTTCTCGACTGAAACAGAGAAACTTTTCTAAATGTTCAGGATAGTTCAAAAGCAAAAGGCCACAGTTCTGCTGGGCCAGGAGAGGGAGCAGATTCCATCTGTCTTGAGGGACATTTCCCTCATGAACTTGCCTGAAGTTAAAATTCTCCAGTTAATGTGCAGACAGCACCAGCTGGTCTCCGTGGCGATAATAACGGAGGGGAAGGAGACGACTGAGTGATTTCTAACATCAGAGATGCGCAGTATCTATAATAATCATATTCATTTCATCGGCACCAGCCAACAAGTCCAAACAGATCCTGCTCCAGAATTTTTCAAACACATGGATTCTAGCATTATGTGCTTGGGGAAAGCTGTATGATCCTGACCTTTCTGGATAACCCCTCAGCTAGGAGAACTAACATCCTGACTGGAAAGAACAACACTCGGACTGATCTTCTTTCCGATTTTTACTAGCTGTGTGATCTCTGGAAAATTCCTTACCCTCCTGGAGTCTCAGTTTCTTTACCTTGAAAGTGAGAATAATTATCTTAATCCTAGGTAATTTAGGGGGACATGATAAACACTAAATGACTCTGAAGAATGGGTTGGTGTATGCTATGTAAATAAGGCAGTGTAAAGATTGACTCAAAGAAGAGCTTTGGCTTTGCTATGTGCCTAGTATTAGGCTACGAGGACAGGACAGAATGGCAGTGACGTGAAGGGGACTTTGGAGTGGCAGAGGCTGGGGCCTGTGAGGGGCGCTGGTTCGCGGGAGCGCAGGGCTGTGGGCCTTCCAGCAGGCAGCTGGGTTTCCTTGCAGTGTGAGGGGCTGAGTAGGCACTGACCCAGCTCGGCCTACACAACCCCAAGCAGTTGAAATGTGTTTCTTTGTGTCGTGAAAGTTTTGCTTTGAGCGACACAGGGACCTGAGAAGTGGAACATCTGAGACATCAGGCAGGTCTTGGGGGGACAGTGAAACCTGTGTGGGAGGAAGGATGGACACAGACAAGGCAGTGAGGCCAGGAGGAGAGAGCTGAGAAATGGAGTTTTGGGGTGTGCATGGGGGTGGGGAGATAAATCAAAGATACAGATTGTGATACGAGTAAATATCCCCAGTGGATTTGTCTGCATCACATTGACTTATAAATTTGTACTTATAGCGGACCAGAGGGTTAGCTCAGTGGTTTCAGTGCCTGCCTCGCAAGCGCAAGGACCTGAGTTCGATCCCCGGTAACCACATAGAATGCTGGGCGTGGAGACACGCCCACCAACAATCAACACCGCATACCACAATGCCGGATGTGGTGGCTCACGCCTGTAATCCCAGCACTCGGGAGGCAGAGACAGGAGTATTGCTGAGTTCGCAGTGGCTTGCCTGGGCACCATAGTGAGCTCAGGGCCAGCCTGAACTACAACGCAAGACCCTGTCTCAAAAAGCAAAAAAAAAAAAAATTGTACTTATAGAACACTTTTTTTTGTGTGTGTGGTACCAGGGTTTAAACTTAGGACCTGGTGGTTGCAGGCAGGTGCGGAAGCACTGAGCTACACTCCTGGCCTGGGCTTAGAGGATATCTCCAGGGAGCTTTGGTACGTCTCAAGCTAGGCTGGAGAATTCATTCTAAAGAGAATGACTGCAGGATCCAGGATCGTGTCTCCTCTCTTGGACATGTCTATGTGGCATTTTAACCATCCGCGGCGGGCGGCTGTGTCTGGGTGAGATGGGGGCCCTCATGCCATCCTGTGTCAGCCACTGCTCCCAGGGCCCTACCTTGGAAGCTCTCGTCGCAGATGCAGACAGCGCCCGTGGTGCAGTAGCCGTGCCCACTGCAGAGCTTGGGGCAGGCCTCGCCGATGTACACGTGGTCGATGGCCCAGCTCTGCTTCTCCGTCTCTTCCCCCTTCTGGATCCAGCGGAACTGCGTGGCACTGGGGAACACACAGGGGGCGGAAGAGAATCAGCAGGCTGTTCAGTAACCTGGCTCTGTGCGGTCCCTGCCCCTGGGAATGGGGACCTGAGTGAGGGCTCCACGGACATCTCCCCAGGGCCCCCAAAGACAGAGGTAAATGAATATCTAGCCCAGAGTAAGGGTGTTATCCCAGAACACCTTCCTGGAAGCCCTTAACTTCCTGAAAACTGTGCAAGAATCTATTCTGTTTCATAAGAGTTCTGGGCCCATTTTCCTACGCAGCCGTATCTTTTTCTGAAGTTCGAGTAAAATGAATGCTGTGTAGGAATGGGGCAAGCTCTCACGCTCGTCCTCACCTGGGCAACTTGAGGTCCTGCACCCCAGGGGCATCTGCGTCTGCACAAGAAGCACAGCCCTTAGGAGAGCAGAACTCCAGGGCAGAGCTGGTACCAACTCTAGTCTTGTTAGGGTCCACACTCAGGCCCCGGGAGTGAGTTTGGCACATAGGTGTGTGGAGCAGAGTTAAAACACGAGACCTACACACCAGTGACAAGCCAGACGCAGTTTCTTCTTAACTTTTCCTGGGATGTGCACTTGTCATGTTGGGTAGGGACTGGCCAGAAGAGAGGGAGAACGGGGCGGTGGGTCCCAGGACTGAAACGAGAGCTCTCGCCTCTGCTCATGTGGACGGTCCGAGAGCTGCCCTTCACCTCCACCCACCTGGAGGAGACGTGGTCAGGCAGCTGGATGGTGATTCTCTTCCAGCTCGAGCTGTTGACTGCGTTGTAGATGGTGGCTTCGTGGAACTGGAAGGGGGAGCAGCCGATGCTGTTGGAAGAGGAAGGCAGGCACTGGGTCTGGACGAGCTGCCAGGAATCCGACCTGCAGGAGGCGGGAAGAGTTGCACAACGACGAGGATGACGCATCATGAGAGAAATACAGGGGTAAATAGAATAAAGCTTTGGAGTGGGATTGAATTCCTTTTCCGTGAATTTCCTGTTGGCACGTTTTTAATTACACATCACGAAAAGTTGAAAATGGTTTCTCAGAAGGTGTATTCTGATTTTTCAAAACACACCAATGACTTCACAGTCAAAAGAGTAGCAATGGCGATGGGTCCTAGGGACCTCCCCCCATTAGCGTCACTGTCACTAGAGACATATTTCAAGACAAAGCTGTAAAACCAAAGTCAGCTCAATATAACTAAGTTTTGAAAGTTGACAGTAGGAGACAGGGACATCAAACCAGTCATTGTACGGGGTGAAACTTTTCCTCCACGCTGCTCTGTTAGATACACTGTGGCCAAAGCATATACAGCTCATTCACTGATTAAAATTTTCCCTAAGGTCAGTGGAAAATAAGGACTATCAATAAAACCTCTCGACTCTATGGACAAACTTGATGCCTTACTTATTTAAAATATAAAGTTTCTTAGCTGTTAGCTAATATAAAAAGAAATTTTTCTTGGTTTGAAGGAAAATTTAAAGATATGTAAATTTTATACAAATGAAAATATGCACAGACTGCTACTCTCAAGCCACAAGAATGCCTCTCTGTAGCACTTGTCTTAGAAACCAACATTTGGATTATGCATTTAAGTTTGGAAAAACAAAACGTAAAATCTGATTTTGCTGACCTTGCATCTTTGGTGTATTCCAACATTACGGAATGAAGGTCACCGCAGGAAGTGGCTTCACAACCCACCACGATCTAAAGCAGACACAGACGATCAACACTCAGGCAAGACCAATAACACTGCTGACACTCACTGGAAATCCATCGCTTGGGACAGGGGTAGACATATGATCCATATATGTTATACGTGTGTGTGCCAGTACAGCACTGGAACCCACACTTCATAAAATGAATAGGCACTAATGAAAAATATACAAGAAACCCTGTCCCTCCCTCTCCATCGTGACTCTGAGAGCTACTCAAGAAATATTCAGAGACGGTTTTACAGAGCAGCCTGCAAGGAACCAAGAGTGCATTCTTCTGAGTTCTGTGAGCGACATTCAGTTTTCCATGGAGATGAGAATCAAGGTTTTATAATTAATTAAATTTGATGCTGCATAAATTTTATACAAATGAAAGTTGTATGAAAATATACAGATTTTATAATTAATTAAATTTGAAGATGGATCGATTTTATATAAAGGAAAACTGCATGAAAATATACACAGATTGCTACTGATTCTATTAATTTAATTTATCATAAAATTGGGTTAGAAGAAAGTAACATGGAGAGAATTTATGCAAAGAAATTGAACATCTCACTTGCATGAAACATTTACACTAATATCCTAACTTCCTTGTGCTAATGGTCAATTTTTATGTGGAATTGAAAATGGTAATTTTAATTACTTAATATTCATTCTTAGGGCTCTCTCCTCTTCCACATGAATAAAAATTTCCCACAGTATATGCAATTAAATGTTTGAATCATTAATAATACATCAGTGCTATAAAAATGTGGTGAATCAAATTTAAATTCTAATCATCTATTTAATCAACAGGTCCTATTTCAGTGCTGATGCCAGGGAGGTTGGTGCCGAAGTTTCCGGCCACATTCTCGTTAGTAAAATGACTTGGAATTTAAAGGGAGAAGAAGGAGCATTGTCCAACCACGGCAGCGGAGACTTAAAGGATGTAAATCAAACCCTGTGGTAGTTCGCAGAAGGAACACTTGCATTTCATTAAATGGCTGAGAAAGTAACGCATCAGATACGGTGTGTGTGAGCGGCCCCTGAAGAAGGGGAAGGGCCTGCGAGGTATGGACCGGAGAGAGACACTCAGGAGGAGCTGAACAGACGCTGGTGTCAGGCCCAGCATGAAGTGTGGTTAGGCCCAAGCGGAGGTCTGCGGGACAGTGCATGATAAGGTTAGAGAGGCTGGTTGGGATTCACAGACCATGAGCTGTAGTCTAAGGTTTGATCTTCTTTTGGTAAGAAACAGAGCTGGTGAAGCTCTGGTCTCAGAGCTGTGCTCTGCGATGATTAGTCAGGTATGAGTGGAGAGAAACTTGGAGTGAATGAAGGTCTTCGTGGCTCAGTGAGGGTGAGAACGGAGGCGGTAGCAGTGCAAGCGGAGAAGGGTGGGCAGAAGGCGAGACACCGGAAGGGAGGACTGAAAGGTACGGAACCGATGAGATGTGAGAAGCAAAATGTGGAAAAGCAAAGCCTACATTAACAGTTCAAGCTAGTTTCTCGGTGGAAAGTGGAGACAACAACAAAAAGAAGAAAACCAGAAAGAGTGGTGGTGTGGGGAGGGCAGACGCGGAGTTCATGGCTGGATGCATTGAGCTGAAGCACCAATGAAAAAAGGTGAGATGTGTAGCAGATTTAAAAACATTGGGTTAATTGCTGGTGAGCCACCCAAGGTTAGATAGGCAGAGCTGAGATTTGCTCTACAATTCTTGAAGGCAGAGGACTGGAAAAACTTCCGGTGGCGAGACTGTCTATTAATAAAAGTATAGATGAAGAAGCTGACTGTGCACAGTAAGCACAGAGGAAGAGAAAGGTAGAGGGAGGGAACATGGGAAGGAGGGAGGGAGACAGAGACAGAGAGACAGAGAGACTTGTTCAACATAAGAATGTTACAGAAAACTAAAAGTAGACAAGGGCACATATTTGAAGTTTTGATTTGTAAGATTTGGGCAACTGAAATCAAAATACATATATGACATATAGTTATATTTCTTACTATGTTGCAACATATTCAGAGGTCGTGTGTGTGTGTGTGTGTGTGTGTGTATGTTTTACTGGGGACTGAATCCTGGACCTCTGCACTGAACTATATCCTTAACTCCTTTTTAAAACATATAGTTAGAATGTATGATAGATTTTGTAAAATAGGAAATATTCAAAGGGAATGTGCTAGGGGAATGTAATGAGGGGAAAGAATAAATATGATTTGGAAAGAAAAAAATAGCATGTATATAAGGGGTGGGGGGTTGTGGGTGGGTGAGGATATGGGCAAAAATGAGAATTACTTCTGTCATATACTGGTACAAATTCCCCATTATTGAGTGTGTTTGGGAACTGTATATAGAATGCACCAATAAAGAATTCAATTAAAAAACCATATAGTTTGAAACAGGGTCTCTCTAGATCCCAAAATTGCTGAGGGCAGTCTCAAACTTTTGATCTTCCTGCCTGGGCTTGCCAGAAATTTTTATCTGTGCTCAAATAATCATACTTGCACAAAGGCCTTGGTGAAAGAGGCCTTACCTCTTTCATTTATAAGCTACAACATCTTCCCATGAACGAAATCAATCACTTCCTTCGAGTTTTCCAAATACACATTCTCCCTCACACACCAAATAGAACACCGCATTGCCCTGAGATGTTGCCTCCCCTTACTTTGAACTGCATCATGTATCCCGGCTGTATAATGAGCTCTCGGGAGGAGAGAGCATTGTGCGTCTTGTCCTTCTTTTTGTTCGGCCAGTAGAGATGGAAGGACGGATTGCCACAGAAACCTGCCGTCCTGACTGCATTTGGGTAGAAACTCCAGTTCTCTTCGTGGGAAGTCCCTTCTGTGGAGGTAAAGACGGAAGCAACATGGCATGCTATTTTCCTGAATGGAATGGTTCATTGTTGAATCGCTTGCATCTTTATGTTACGGATTTGCTTAGTATCGAGGATTGATTTTTATCTTATTTGACTCCTGAAGAGTTTATCTTATTTGAGTTCTGCTGAAGAGAACTCAAACATAGGAGAAACACGACCTGCTGGTATCAGGATTACCCAGTTCTGAAAATGGGTAACTCACACCCCCTCACAAAATTCTTGGTGCACTTTTTGAGTGATTGCAAAATGCATCCCCGCAAAACAGAAATTACTAGAAGAATGGCAATCATTTGTGGGGTTATAATTACAAATTACATTTAAGGTAAGACATTCTGTCTTCACCCAGTTTGCTAAAGTCTACTTTGACCTTTCAAGGGCAGCCAGTTTGGCAGATCTATTGAGAAGCACGTGCTAGGCTTTCTCTTCAGTGCTCTTCATACAGAACTGAGTTGAAAACACAATGGAAAAAATGTTTTGATGCCTTGCGGCTTACCATCATCAAAAGTATCCACCAGTTGGCTGGGATTGATTTCCGCTCCGCCAATCAAAATGTTGTCGAGGGCCCACTGGGCGCGCTCCACCCCGGAGACCACCAGTCCGTTGCTGATCACAAAGGGCTGCCACCAGCGCAGGCGTGTGGTGTTGGTGAGGGCCTCCTCCGGAAGGAGGATGTAGTCGTGCCGTACGGAAATGTACTTCTGGAAATCCATCTCGTGAAGCAAAGTCCAAGTAATCCCTAGGAAGACAAACGTGCTGACACAGTGACCCAGCTGGACAAGTTCCAGATCCTTCCAGGCATTATTTCTCATAAGTAAGACACACTCAGATTTCCAGATGGTGACTTCCCAGTATTTAAAAATGAAGTTATTGTAATTCTGTGCAACTGTAATTTGTCAGATTGGTAGGAAGTTTATCTATTGCTATTCAATAAGTTTACAGGTGAAAGGCTTAAATCCCTTAAAAGATCTTTTTTTTTTTTTGAGACAGGATCTCGCTTTGTAGTTCAGGCTGGCCCTGAGCTCACTATGGTGCCCAGGCAAGCTGCCGTGAACTCAGCAATCCTCCTGTCCCTGCCTCCCGAGTGCTGGGATGACAGGCGTGAGCCACCACGTCCGGCATTGTGGTATGCGGTGTTGATTGCTGGTGGGCGTGTCTCCACGCCCAGCATTCTATGTGGTTACCGGGGATCGAACTCAGGTCCTTGCACTTGTGAGGCAGGCGCCGGAACCACTGAGCTAACCCTCCGGCCCCCCTTAAAAGATCTTTTGAGTGAGCTAAAATATTTTAGGTTTACCTATCATCATTAGCTAGTTATTTAATAATATATGTCTGCTAAAGCGTATTTTCTGAGCATCTCATGATATCCTGGTCTGGTTTTAGCTATTCCAAAATAACACCACAGTTTCATTAAAAACGTTCTACGACAGACTCATGAATTCAGAATATTATCTTTCACAACTAGTGAAGTTTTCTTGTAGATTCTCTATAGTACTTCCTACATGCTTGTTGATGTGAAAACTTTTGTAATGCTTTACAGTGTTTTACAACTGATCTTTTACTTAGAAAATTCTACAAAATATATTAATTACATCATTCATAATCACGCTTAAATTGATGCACAAAAGATCATTCTCTCTATAAAATTTGGAGTTTATTTTGTCATGTGATTTCTTTTCATTTTTGATAGATTTTTGCAAAACATGGAAGTCACATGTATGAAACTGCGATGCCGACGAGACGTGTGGCTTTTTCCTCAGACGTCTGCAGTGTGCATGTCGGCAACACCTGTCAGCTGCCTCGTGGGTGCTGGGTGGCACCAGGGCTCCGCGCCGGGGTGCAGCTCTCACCTCCGTCGGTCGAGTAGTCCAGCAGCACACCTTCCTTCCGGCAGACGGGCCGATGGCAAGAGGTCATGTTGGTCTCGCTCCCGATGCGTCCCCAGTACTGCAGGAATCTGGGCAAGCAGCGTTTCCGTCAGAGCCATGAACGAGAACAAACGCTCGGCTCAGGTTCTGCTCTACTACTCATCACCCCGTGTGTCCTCTGCGTCGGGACTGATTTGCCACGTGCAGTAAAAATAACAAACGACCGACTTACTTTGCACCTCTGAGATCCAAATCTTGGGTGATAGCTTGTCTCACGGTGGACCCCCCGAAATAGAGGGCAGTGTCCTCGGCCAGAATCCCACACTCAGTGCACGTGCTTCCGCCTTCGAGGGACATCCACAAGTCAGGCTTGATTTCCTCGCTGTCAAAGCGCTCCTTCAGGAAAGTCTGGAGGAAAGTGACAGGTGGCTAAAGATAACAATTTCACGTAACTACGGGAAACTTTAGACAACGTAATTAACGACACTGAAAATAATAGAGCTATTTTCATTGCTTTTCTGAAGATTTTTTTTTTGAGATAGGGTCTCACTTTGTAGTCCAGGCTGGCCCTGACTCACTATGTAGTCCAGGCAAGCCTCGAACTCAGCAATCCTCCTGTCTCTGTCTCCCGAGTGCTGGGATTATAGGCGTGAGCCACCACGCCCAGCACTGTGGTATGTGATATTAATGGCTGGTGGGTGTGAGTCACTACGCCCAGCATTGTATGTAGTTACCGGGATTGAACTCAGGGCCTTGTGCTTGCGAGGCAGGCGCTGGAACCACTGAGCTAAATCTCTGGCTCAACCCTAATATTCTTGAGTCCAAGAACCCTAAACTATATTTTTGTTTTCTTCATTTGCATCCAGAGAATTTATTTTCTGGGAGATCCAAAGAGTCTTCTTACAGATGATTAGTCTTACACGTAGGGTGGGCTTGGGGATGGCCCAAAAGGGCTACACGCTCTCCAGGGTGCTACATTACCTTCAGCGTGTGAGTCAAGTAGCAGTTGGGGCCCGAGTACCCCAGGTCACAGATGCACTGCTCCTTTAAGCAGTCTCCATGGCCCCGGCAGTTGTCCAGGCAGCCAGGGCCCAGGTAGAAGTTATCGATCGCCCACTGCATATCTGAGTACTTCTGATAGAACCGAAACCTAACCGG
This sequence comes from Thryonomys swinderianus, assembly GCA_004025085.1. Lineage (NCBI taxonomy): Eukaryota > Metazoa > Chordata > Mammalia > Rodentia > Thryonomyidae > Thryonomys > Thryonomys swinderianus. The sequence goes on along the minus strand of PVIC010003583.1, from coordinate 4,168 downwards.
ACTGTTGACAAAGCAAAAGCAAAGGAAGAGGAAACAAGATTAGCTTTATTTATGTCCATTTTGCTGCGTGTGTATTCACTGGTCAAGAGACAAAAGCATTAAAGAAACCCTTGCTCGATGAAATAGGTAATACAAAAAATGCATTCTGAAAACCAGTATCTTTCTACGCATAGGACTGAAACTGTAAAAGTAAAGTTGATTTTAGCTCAGTTGTAAAATGTCTGAGCAGACTTTTCAAACAAAATGAAAATCAACATAATCTCTATTTCTAGCAATATGAGTATTTAAAATTACAAACCTGACACTTTTGTAAATCAGATTGCTTATGAACTGGGGCAATTTAGGTTCACTAATTACATTTCTGAACCTGCACAGGAGGTGTGTGGGTGAAGCCTCGCCCCACCCTTCCTGCCCTTAGGCAGCCGGGAGACAGCAACTTCTGAATTCCCTGAAGATAATCCGCAGTCTCAGAGTAACTATGCTAATTAGAAAACAATTTCCAAAGGCTTATATCAGAAGATAATTGCCCTGAGATTTTTAATTTTGTCATTGTTCTTTACTGTCTTCCAGGGAAAAAAGAGGGCTCATAATTAATCTTATATTAAGACAATTTACACAGTTTTGGTTTGAAGATAAGGATCACGAAGAAACTTTTGGGAGCCCTATCCACAGTCCCTGTCTTGTTTTAAGTGGATTGTATAACAGTAAAACTCAGTGATCCAAACAATCAAGTGTGTGCATTGTACTTGATGTAAATTAGACCTAATGATTTAAAAGTGAGAGTAAGACTAGGAAGGGTGAACAAGTCCAAGAGAAGCATTGTGTTGGTTCCCCAGGAAACCGTTTCACCCCACAAGATAATCACGTCATAACAGTCTAAGCATCGATTGGCTCAGAAACGGGCTAATCTGTATCAGTGGATGCAGGACAGGGCTCATGCTGGCTCTTGGAAAGAAGAGCAGCTCTTTTTCTCTGCTACTGGACATAGGTAAGAAGCATTCTGCTCTAGTTTTCTAGCTTCCATCTTATGTCCAATAGTGGAATTGAGAAATACGTACTATAGGAAATGAGGGAGTAAGAAGGAATAGTAACCTTGAAGACACTGTTGAACTTGCAGGTTAACTGGTCACTTGTCTTTGGATTCTCATTACAAATAGAATCCATTTCATTTTCCACTGAGCCAGTGTGAACTGGGTTTTTGTCATCTGCAGCCGAAAACATTCTGGTTGTTTTCCAGTATGGTAACTGAATGAGCCCTTTAGATCCAGCCCCGAAAACTGAGTTGTCATATCCGTAGGACACTGGAAAAGCTACGTGCAGGCGGCCTGCTCAGTGCTCTGTGTTTGGGTCATATATCATCATCTGTTTCCCAAGAAGGCTTTTCATCTACTCGGAATATATGATTAATTCACTAGAGGTGTGCCCGTCACGTTTGTTAAATACATCTCCTTTCTTAATTTTGCAGCAGAAGGGCGATCTTTTGGAAGTAACACGGACATTTCTACGCGCGTTCCAGAGCACAGTGTAATCTCCGTGGCTCACTACTGCCCCAGCTTAGCTGCTCTTCACTGTGGGTGGAGAATGTGAGGCTTTGAGAAGACAAAAATGCAGCCTATAAGCCACCCTCGCACGAAGAGCAGGGAGAGTTAGGATTTGTACCTAGGGCATGAGTCAGGGTTTGCTCCTTACTCTGTCAGGAATTTGGGAAGAAGCAGCAGCTGGTGGGTGATGGGAAGATAGCACAACCCTTTCATCTCGCTCCAAGACCCTCTGTGTCACTCTGTTCCCGTTTGATGACATGGGGGTGTGGAAAATGGGAAGCCCTGACAAAGAGCTTTTCAAAAAACATCCTGAGAATTACAACTGGAGGGCTCCCGAAGTCAGCTCGTCATGGAAGTCACTAATGAGGTTCTCTTAGCATCGGGGAGGGAGAGAGCATTGTATCCACAATGACATGCAATTTCAGACTTGACCACAGTGTCCTTGATTGACCTCTGGATGCTTGGTTCCAGGGTGTATTTTAATTTTCAACTTACTTTCCCATTAAGCTTTCAGGAAGCGGGTAGGCGATTCTCTTCCACCCTCTGGTTGGAAAGAACACAGACGGCTGAGAAACACTTCCAGAGCACTTTGGGTCGGCGGGCAAGCACTGAGCGACCAGATAATTCCAGCTCACACCAAAGTCCGTAGAATACTGCACATGAATTTGATTCTGGGCAATTTTTTCAGACACTGTGCATCCAACAGAGATCTAGTAAACAGAGAACCAAGATCGTCAGGGCGTTAAAACCGTGTTTCCTGTTTCTACTCTGAAGGACTGGCAGTAAGAAAGATGCTGGCCACTCGATACACACCAGCCTGTGTTCCAGGTCAATTATTTGTTGTGCTGGACAGGGGAGGTTGGAGTGGTTGCCCAAGGTGACAAATTAGAAAAAGTGCCAAATATATTGTGTAGTGGGTTTGGAGAGAAGCTGAGAACTGTGCTTCCGCCACGCTGGCTGACTGCCGTGCGAGGCCTTGGTTCACTCTTACAAATTGTTCTGATAATGGTCTGGCACTTCAGTTTGGCAGAGTATATGACCGAGAAGGATTGCTAACAGCTTTACCAATTTTATTATTTTGTCAGACAATTTATGACTCTCAATAAATCACTTTCAACCATAAGTAAGATGCAATGAAGTGATAATAGAAGATACTTTCAACAAAACACAGCACTCTTTGTCAACAGAGATAGCCAGAATGTGACTTTTTGTTAATACACTGGGCATTTACATAGAGAAAATAAATTGGTTGACATAAAATATCAGCCAAAGATGATGTTGGCAAGAATTCTAATGCTTTCTCTCTCCCTCTCTCTTTCTTTTCTCTCTCTCTCTCTCTCTCTCTTTCTTTCTTTGATACAGGGTCTCGATTAGTAGGTCAGGCTGGCTCAGAGCTCACTATGTAGCCCAGACTAACCTCAGACTCATAGCAATCCTCCTGCCTCTGCCTCCCAAGTGCTGGGATTACAGGTGTGAGCCAGCATGCCTGGTGTTGTGGTATGTGGTACCAGGGATTGAACTGGGGACCTTGTGCTTATAAGGCAGATGCTGGAACCACTGAGCTAAATTCCCAGCCCTAATGCTTTATTTTTATCTCCAGAATATTAAATGTTTTTAAAATACCAGAAACTTTTATAGCTTCAATATCTTCTTAAAGAAACAATTTTCTAAGTTATCCAGTGATTTAAGCCAGGAAGTTGGAACCAGTTTCTCATGTTTTTATTATCAATATCTTTCTCTATTAGTATTTAATTTTGAGAAGAAATACACTTAATCTTGTGAATGTTTCATTTTGAAATAGCTCTGAAATAAAAGGCTTTTAGTCATTAATCAAGATAAAGGTGAGTTTAATTTAATATTAAATTTTATTTTTCAAAGTGTGTTTTGACTCAATGAAATCTTAGATGATATTGGTCTCTATGACTTTTCAACAGGCTATATTGTTGTTAATGTAAGAAACTGCTGTATATGTAAGTGAGATAATGACATTTTCACCTTGAACTGCATAATCCAGCCTTCCGTGGGAGTCAGGTCATGGGTCACCGCGTACACCTCTCGGCCGTCGTGACTGCCACAGAGCATGACCCCATCAGGGGAGTCACAGAATCTTTCTACTGTGCAGTCATCATGAAACAGCCAATGCTCATTGACTTAAAAAAAAAAGACACAAATCATGTGACAACTTTATAACAGAAATACTTCAAGCACATTTCACTTCAAGCAGGATCTAAGTTATTTTAAGTAGAAATCCCCTGTGGATACACTGCATTACATATAATCCCCACTAATGTAAGCATTTCATTTTAGCAACATGGATATTATAATGATTGACACACACACTACTATCTTTGTTCAGTACTCCTCAGGTGTAGAGCCTAGTATATTCTTGGAAAAAAGACTATTTTTTATTGTATATGGGAGTGTATATGTAATTTTTGGCAGAGTTTTAGCTTTTTATTTATTTATATATTTATTTAGAGGCAGGGTCTCGCTTTGTAGTTCAGGTTGGCCCTGAGTTCAACTATGTAGCCCAGGCAAGCCTGGGACACAGCAATCCTCCTGCCTCTGCCTCCTGAGTGCTGGGATGACAGGTGTGAGCCACCATGCCCGGCAGAGTTTTAGCTTTT
>PVIC010003582.1:21782-68207 GCA_004025085.1 Thryonomys swinderianus | reverse complement strand
CTAACTTTAGTTGATATGGATGTTGATGATATCGGAATACTTACATAATAAAATAAATCTAATTTTAAATAGAATTCTGAGGTCTAAATCATAAAACAATGAATTTAGAGACGATAAAGAAGACTAGTTTTATTGGTTCAGCAAGACCACTGCTGACATCTACTGGATGGAAAATTAAGGAAAATAAATTAGTCCACTTTTGAGAACTGATGTTCTTGGTTGGAAGTTATTCTATAGCATCAAGGTAAGTAAACATTTCAGTATAATATTAATTTGCTGGAAATTTGTTCAATCCTACATCAGTACATATAAAGCAACCATTCTGTGCTGAATGTTGTAATATGCATGGTGAATGTCTAATAGCTTCTAATATTAAGATTGTTCATTGTACCAGAAATTGTATTCATTTGATAAGTGTAATGTTTCACCTTATCCTTTGTTGAGAGCCCTGAAGGTGCTGAGATTTACTTTTCTAATGAGCTGGAATGTTAGTTTGGTACAATCTCATAGGTGTTGGAAGTTTACATGAGGATCCTGGTTCAGAAAAGATGGACTATAATAATATAATAATATAATAATGGTAGCCAGAATATTGGTCCTTTTTTGATACTAAACTTCTAAATTGAAATTTTCACAGGAGTTTTCAACGAAGCCAGAAAGTACTGGCACACACTGTAGTTTCAGTATGGGGGGATCTGTGCTTAGGATCCTGATATTTGGCGAAGGCGAGAAGCAGTAAGCATGTCTCTTCTTTGTTCCAAAGGGAGATGATACCTTTTAACTTCATTATATTTGAGAGTAAGGATTCTTGGTCTTTGCTCTGAAATGAAACATTAGCCATCTCCCATGACTGATCTCTATACATCTTTAAAAGATATTTTAGAAGGAAGAATAGTAGCTGCTTCCTCACAAGATGTGCAAGCATGTAAAAAGTTTGCAGAAAAACTCCCAAGGAGTTCTATCTGACCCTCACTGCTACTCTGTCTGGACTTCTGGGACATTTCCCCATGAAAATGCCATTCTGTGAACCTTTCTCTTTATTTTGAATAACATCAGATACATAAATCCGTTTCATATATCATTTAATGAAGAATGTTGTTACCAGGATGTAATCCCAAGAAGCAAAAGGAGGTCAATCAGCAGTACTAACTATCCACCCCAGCAGGACCAACCAGGCAAATTAATTCCATAAACCATCAAAGTTTACCTTAGAAATCTGGGCATTTTTTTCTTAAATTTTTGCACTGATCTTTCCAGCTTTGTCCAAATCTTTAATCCAGGTCCAGTGATTGCACAGACTTCACTTTATTTTAAAAGGGGCAAGTCAAGTGCATCTTCATAACCCACTGTAACTCTGGATGTTGAATTATGGGTGATTTGAGTGCATTTAAGATTTGAGCTGGTGGTATTGGTACTTTATATATGTTACAAACAAATTTCTAATTAAATGTTTTCTGTTGTTTATCCAAACCCTGTGATCTTACTTAAATAATGAATAATTTGTCTCGGCAGGAATCTTTCATTAGAAAATAAAGGAAGCCAAATTTTGGAATTTTCCACCATCATATGTAGGGTACAGATTCTACATGTATTTTCTCATATGCTTCAAAACCTTCAAGTTATTACATATTCAGGAGGAAGTCAGTTAACACTTGTCTTATATGTAAGAAGCAAATATACATGGTACTTTTGCAATTAGAGCATTATTTACAGTTGTCCTCAGAGATGGATATTTGTTGGTGAGGGATATAAGTACATAGAACTTGTATGTACATATGGCTTATTGTCTGATCATTAGATCTTTGAATATCCAGTTGAGTTAATCTGATTGAGTCCTTGACTTGTAGTACTTGCTTGAGGGCGTTAGTCCAAATTGTGTTTTGTGTTTTTGCCACTTGTGGGGTAGAATTAATCTGCCTCTCAGTAGTGAAAAAGAACCAAAGGAAAAGGGGTGGGAATCCAGATGCCAGATGTTTGAGCAGACATTTTACTAAAATATAGGAGATTTTTCCACTAGGGATTATAGTTGAATTAAAAAGGATGAAGATCCCATTCACAGATAAATGACAGGGTATGGCAGACCACACAATCAGTCAAGATTCAAGTGTTTACAACAGCTTAGGAGAACAAAACCAGAGCATTTTTCTTGTGGAAGCGACCTCCAGAGAATTTCTGAAAAGCCAAGTTCATTAATGTACCTCCCTCCCATGTTGCTCCTTGTATTTGTAATTTTTCCTTCTAGTGATAGGATGTTGTTCTTTGTGACTAACAAATAGGTGTGTCTAATCAGTATCAATAACTTTGCCTCTTTTACAGTCAACTTTTTCTCACATCTAGACCTTTCCTTCAGAAAGATGATGTATGATAGGCAAGAACACCAATTTACCCAGATTGATCCACTGTGAGAAGAATCAGTGGACTATATGCTCAACTAAAAGAACAGTATCCTATAACTGAGCTCCATACTAGTCCAGTAGAACTTAACTGAAATTAAGTATGTAACTTTGGTCCCATTTTGTCACCCAAAGAGTACAATAACCATGACTGTCTAGGCTTTTCATGAGGATAAAGCAAAAACTTTATGCCCGTGAATGATCAAGGAAGAATCCTGAATTTTCAAAATAGATCTAAAGGCTGTTCCTCCTTATTTTGGTCCTAACTCACAAAGACAACCACAGAATGATTCAGTTTTGGGAAAAGTTGCATTCAGTGACAAAAGTGCTGTACTATCTTATGAGAACTAGGAGAAAGTGAGAAAAAGAGTCAGATTCTCATACAGGAGAAAAAAATATGATATTTACATATCTGTGACCTATTTATGCCACTTATGAGTATGTCCTAAAGGTACATTCATGTGAACATGAATGACTCAAGCATCATTCCTTATGACAGAGTAATACTCCATTTTATAGAAAACCAAATCTTCATTATGAGAAACTTAAGATGTAAATGAGCTCTAGAATATAGGATATATATTATGAAATAGAAAATATTCAAAGGAAAATGGGATGTAGGGGTAAGTGACGAGGAGAAGATAAAATATGATGGTAATAAAAAAGGAAAACAAAGCTTATGTATATGGGGATGGAGGGTTGTAGGGAGGTTGGGGGAATGGGAAAAATATAAGAATTAAATTGTGTCATATGCTGGAAAAAAAGAGTCAGGAACAACTTGAATGAAATTTTAAGGAAACCATTCCAGTGCAAGTAAAATATTATCAATATCTATATGTGGAAAAGAGTGGAAATTCATCAAACACTCTCATAACTAATTATTAAGGCAGGTATGTCATAAAAACAAAATAAAACACTAATCAAATGGAAACTAGTTTGGAAGTGTATCAACATGATGTGGTTTAGATTCAAGAACCATGATAGTAGTCAGAGCCTGATGAGAACATCTTCCTGAGTAAACATGGTGGATCCATTAGCAGTTATGGTATTTTCAAAATTTGTACTTAAGGAGGTTTTACTATCATCTACTAGTCTCTAGTTGTACCAAGTGAGAGCTAAACAGTATACCGCAAGAGCTAAGCAGGATTCTGAGAGCCAATAAACATATTAAAAACTTTCACCAAATGGGGTTTGTCTGCATAACTGGTGCTGAGTGGGAGCCAGTGGGTTTCACCTGAACTGTACCATCACTGAACAGGACCCAGGCAGTGACTTGAAGTGAGCCAGAAACTGCTGCGGGCAGTGGAATAAAGAATAGTTTCCCTCGGGAGGCAGAGACAGGAGGATTTCTGAGTTTGCAGCAGCTTGCCTGGGTACCATAGTGAGCTTAGGGCCAGCCTGAACTACAAAGCGAGACCCTGTCTCAAAAAGAAAAAAAAAAAAAAAGGATAATTTCCCCAAAAGGGGTAGTTGCCAGATATAATGTAAAGACAAGATGCTACCCTAAAGGAAGTAAAGTTCCAAAATATCATTTCATTTGATGAGTGAATCTTGATGGGTCTTTCCTTCTTTCTTGGACACTGAGTCTAAATTTCTCCAAAAATGAATCAGGCTGGAAGTCATAAGGTAAAAATGGGTCCATTCTTCAATCTACACAAGAACACAATAACTAATTAATATGTAGTTTGAGAAAGAAGTGTTCCTTGTGGTCAAGTAAAAAATAACAGTAAGTCCAGAACCCAAAGGGAGCATTCACATGAAGCTTATCTCCTTTGGTAGGAGATTCAAGCAGCATCTACCCATTCCTTAAGGTGATCATAAACTATACATGCTACAAACTTGTACTAATTCAAAAATAACCAGTCATAGAAACCTGAGATTTAAAGGATCATTAGAGAAAACTAAGAAAGATAAATTCATAGAAAATGACACCTAGTCACACACTTTTTCATCAGTCTGATAAAGAGGCATTTAAAATCTTTGAGGCAAAAAGAGAGAAAATAATATATTGCAAAAAAAATGATAGATAATTCCTCATCAGAAAAATTAAGACCAGCAGAAAATGGAATGATATCAAGTTGTTAGAAAAATTCCTACATCCAAAAATCTATCTTTCAAAAACAGTAAATTATGTATATTTTTAGATAAAGAAAAAACAAAGTTAATTACATTAAAAAATACTGGAGGAAATTTTTTACTCAGAAGTAAAGGATATTAGATGATGAAATTTGAAACTCTACAACAAATGAAGATTACTGAAAAGGATAAATATGTGAATGAATAGAAAACACTATATTCATGTTTTTAAAACTTATAAATGATAAATGTTTAAAGCAAAAGTTTAAGATTATGAGATATATAACATATATAGTTATGAATATCTATCAGTAACAAAAACAGCAGAGTATTAGGTTGCACTAGACTATTGTTTGCAGTTTCCATAGCTTAAATAAAATAATAAATATTTATTTTAATGAATTAGAATCATAAAATATTAATCATATAATCTCTACATTAACCACTGATGAAAGTAGGAAAGTACTATAATAAAAAGTCTTGGGATAAAAATAAAGTATTGAAAATATATTTGTTTAACCCAAAACTAGACAAGAGAGAAGGAACAGAATAGCATAAAAGAGTAACAATAAAATTGAAGAACCAGATAAAAAAATGATACAAAATGACAGATTTAATCCTTATTAATATGAAAATGATTGGTAAACTCTTATTAAAAGAAAAAGATTGTCATTTTAGATAAAACATTTACTTCTCACAAAAGATGCACTTTATATACAAAGTTACTTTGTATGTGACATTCTCACAGAAGAGTTCTATCTTAGGTAATTGAAGTTTAAATTAGTCTGTAGATATTCAATATAAAATTGTACAGACTGAAGCAAGAAATCAAACTACAGTTCATCATCACGAGCATTATTATTTTTATTGTTAAAATAGAAATAAAATCATATTGCCTAACAAGAAAACACAAAATGAAAATGTAAAAAGCTGGACTGAGGATGTAACTCAGTGACACCACGCTTGTTTGACAAGTGCAAGATCCTGAAAATGATCCTTAGTATCACCAAAAAACGTGTATAACAGAAAATTGACCATGCTGGTCAAGAGAATCTTTGCTACAGTTTTAAAAGATGGCTTCCATTCAACTTGCAGCAAGATATGGGAATCTCTTTAGCTGTAAAATATGTGTGAGGACAGAGGAAAGAAAATAAGAAATACATAAGTAAAATACATATACAATGATCTAATTTGATTACTTAATATGTATTTGTAGCTCTATTTCCTGTGCCAGTGATAATCTCTGTAAAACGTGATAAAATGCTGGTGCTGAGCTTCCCTCAGTTCTCCTTTAGGGTTCCCCCAAATTTCCAACTTTCTTAGGATTGCAATTGTTTCTTCTTTTGCTCCTGGGCCAGAATTTAGAAATAGATTTCCACAGAAACTGTATTTTATTTCCATGGGCTCTGATCAGTTCTAGGTTTCTGTTTTTTCATCTTATCAGAAATAGCCATGGGATACTGCAAGCTCCTATTTTATGTGAGGCCTGAGGCTATGCATTCTGTCATGCAGCTTTTCTGTGAGATTAAGATTCTGCCAGGTGCCACTGAGACAGGAAGACCATTTCAAAACTACATCTGTGGTGGAAATAATTGTATACCGTGAGGTATTAAGGGAAATATGTTGCATGTTAGCCTAAGTCAATGAAATATGGTCATTCAAGATGATTATATTGTTTTTGTTTGACATTTAGGGGGTCTCCAGGAGTTTAGAGATAGTTAAGAGTGACAGGGATCCTTCCATGATAATATCAGGAGTCAGTTACAATGAAAGTTAATTCTTCCATACACATCAAATTTTATTTGCAGTCACACACAAAGTTATAGAACATCTGCATAACATTCATGAGATCTGAGGCCATGTCATTATTTCAGTGTCACCTTACATGATCATAAGAGACCAATACAAAATTTACTTCAGAAGTGGTATCTCTTAATATCATAGCTAGGGCACAGGTCAAAATTCTGCAATAGGCTGTTGTGATAGCTTGGAAAAATACTGTACTTAGTCAAACATTCTGTTTATTTTTATAATTCCATGAGTCATCATTATGATAAATTTGTCTCCCTCTTGTCTCTTTCTTCTCAATACTCATACAAACACACACACACACACACATCTACATGTGAACACACACACATATATCCTATGGGTTTTGTATCTCTGCCATGTGTTGACTTATAATATAGTAAGATACAGCTCTAATTGTAGAAATTAATTCTAAAATGGACTTCTGCAGAGTTAAGGCTTTTGGGTTTCTGACTTTTAAAAGGTATTAAAATGAGACTTGTGTTCAGGAATAATGACTGTTCTCTAAACTCAGCTCATGAATGAAAAGTCATGTTATCAAGGTCGGTGCTCAAAAATCAGTAGCCTTTGTATACACAAATAACAGACTTATGGAGAGAGAAATTGAGGAGTCAATTACTTTCACAAAAACATCCAAAAAATGAAATATGTAGGAATCAGTCAAACAAAGGAGGTAAAAGACCTCTACTCTGAAAACTTTAGGATTCTGAAAAAGGAGATTGAAGAGAATATCAGAAAATGAAGAGATATCCCTTGTTCCTGAGTAGGAAGAACCAATATTATCAAAATAGCTATACTCCCACAACTGCTGTAAAGATTCAACGCAATTCTGATTGAAGTTCCAACAGCATATTTCACAGATCTAGGGAAAATAATCCAAAAATTAATCTTGAACCACAAAAGATCTAGACTAACAAAAACAATTCTAGGCAACCTGGACATGACAGGGATATAACAAGCCACAATTTGAAACTATTCTACAAAGCCACTGTGATAAAAACTGCATGGTACTGGCAGGATCAGTGGAATAGATCAGAAGATCCAGAAACAACTCCAGATACACTAAGCCACCTCATCTTTGACAAAGGAACCAAATATCCTCAATGGAGGAAAGACAGCCTTTTTAACAAATGGTGATGCAAATATTGGACTGTAACCTGCCAAAGACAAAAACTAGATCTATCTCTTTCACCATGTACTAAATTAAAATTAAAATGTATTAGCGATTCCATTCCCAGCACAGTGGACTGAGGTCTGCCGACTGGCCCTGCTCCATCACAGAGACTCGGATACCCCTGGGTGCCATTCCGTTCCGGGCATGGAGGACTGAGGTCCGCTGACCGGCCCACTCCACCCTGGAGCCTTGCAGAGAGGACTCAGGTACCCCTGGGTACCATCCCCACAATGGAGGTTTGAGGCCACCTGGCCGGCCCCCCACCCCACTCCGAGATGCGTTGTGAGGACCCAGGCCAGAAAGGACCCGGAGCCATTTCTTGCATCCCACCACACCAGAGCTGAGAGACCAAACAGGATTTTAAAAAAGGAATCTAACTTCTATTTTGCCATCTATTCCTAGATCCCTCTATTCACTTCTTGTCTACACACTCTCTCCTATCTTCCTGTCAGAAGTAATACCCAGAAGTAAAAGACTCTAAGGCTACCCTATTTCTTCTCCTGTACTATTATAAGAAGGTGTGCAAAGTCTCCATTGGTCTTACAGCATACAGTTGGTACTGTTTTATATACATGCTTTTATCCTCTATTACCCGCTTGCATATATGAGGTACTCGAGTCTAGGTGATCTTCATAAATCTGCTAACCCTATTGCACTCTCCTCCTGTCTACCTACCTCCCTGATCCCCCAGTGACCTTTTATCCCCACAGGGTTCTGGGGGTGTATTTACAATCTACATGTTGTATACACATTGCTGATTAATTCTAAATTTTGGCATATGGACATAGAGGTAACTCGTGAGCTCAAAGACTTCAGATTAGAAATTAACAAAACTTTTCATTTTATTTACTGTGTGTAGTGCTGATATTGGCACTGATTGTATTATTGTAACAAAGATGATGTGATTGTTCTGCTCAAATACCTCCCATGATGTGTTAGAACTGAGAACTCTCAAGGGTCATTACAGATTAAAGGGCACCTCAGAAAGGTGCCACATCCAAAGGGCCCCAGATAATAGAAAGAAAGAGACCTGCAACAAACATTTCCCTGTCATCAGGCAAAGAATCAAACAAATAGCATTAGTAACAACAAAAGAGTAGAAATGAGAAAAACAAACAAACAAAAAACAGACACAAAGATAACCATCACAGGGAAATTCAGAGAAAAGGGAAATCAAGTAAATGGAAACTCAAACACCAGGACTCTTGGAGATGGTAACTAAAGCAGATCTAGTAAAATGGAAATCAGAACTCATCTCTGTAATCAAAACAGGGATACTGTCCAAGTGAAAGTAATCATTAAGAAGAGATCAGCAAGATGATAGAATCCAAGAGAGTGGAAGCAATGGAACCTTTTAGACAGCTTCAAGCAGAGCTCCAGGGAATGATGAAGGAGAACGAAAGCTTTTGAAGTAGGATGAATGAAGCTGAGAACCGAATCTCAGACCTAGAGGACAGCATAGCAGCCAACGAGCAGGAAAGATATAACCTATGGAAAAGAGCGAGGGACCATGAGAAATCAATTCAACAGCTTCTAGATGACTCAAAGAAAAATAACACATGACTGACTGCAGTCACTGAGAAAGCAGGAGACAGTGTAAAAGACATAAAAAAGCTGTTGTCAGAGATAACAACAGAAAACTTCACAGGAAAAGAAATGGACATACAGATAAATGAGGCCTATAGGACTCCAAAATGCCATGACATAAAAATATCTACACCTAGACGTGTAATTATCAAGGTTAAAGATGCACAACAAAAGAATGAAATACTGAAAGCAGTGAGAGAAAGGAAGAAAATCACCTACAAAGGGAAGCCCATTAGGATCACAGCAGACTTTCCACACAAACACTTAACCGAGGGGGACCTGGAGGAAAGTATTTCAAGCACTGCAGAAAAAAAGCCTCCAACCTAGACTGTTGCATACTGTAAAACTATCAGAATAGACAGGGAAATCAGATATTTCAATGAGAAAGAACACCTGAAAACTTCACAAATACAAAACCTGCACTCTGAAACATTCTAAAGAACATCATGGAAAAAAACACAGAAAATTCCTTACCCACAGGACCCAGGAGAGTGAATTCATTGGGGCAAGCAGGAAACTAAACAGAAAAGGGGAAAAGCAAGGAGGAAAAAAACCAAGAACAGGGAAACATGGCAGCTCTGAATATGTCCCTATCAGTTATAACCATTAATGTCAGTGGACTCAATGGACCAATGAAAAGACACAGACTAGAAGATTGGATCAAGAAGCAAGATCCTACAGTCTGCTGCATACAGGAAACACACCTAATTCAGAAGGAAACACATAGACTGAAACTAAAAGGTTGGAAAACAATCCTCCATGCCACAGGAAACTGCAAAAAAGCAGGAGTGGCTATCTTGTTTGCAGATAAAATAGATTTCAAACCCAAACTGATTAAAAGAGATAAAGAAGGTTACTATATTCTTGTACAGGGAACTATCCAAGAGAAAGAAATAACAATCATAAATATTTATGCACCAAACTCTAATGCACCCAACTATATAAACAAACATTGCTAGACATGAAAAGCCAGTTAACCACGAATACAATAGTACTAGGGGACTTTACTACCCCACTGTCACAAATTGACAGATTAACTGGACAAAGAATCAATAAGAAAATACTTGAGCTAAATCCAAGTTTTGAGCAAATGGACTTATTAGATGCCTACAGAATTTTTCACCCTTCAAAGTGAGAATATACCTTCTTCTCAGCTGCTCATGGATCATTCTCCAAAATAGATCACATTCTAGTCCATAGAACAAGCTTAAGTAGATGCAAAGGAATCGAAGTTATCCCCTATATACTATCAGACCATAGTGCCTTGAAACTGGAGCTGAATAGCAGAAGTAATTCCAAGATCCTCAAAAACACATGGAAATTGAACACTCTGTTAACCAACCAATGGGCCACAAAAGCAATTAAAGAAGAAATCAAACAGTTTCTACAACTAAATGACAACCCCAGTGCAACATACAGGAACTTATGGGACACAATGAAAGCTGTTCTATGAGGGAAATTCAGAGCAGTTTATGCATATACTTGGAAAATAGAGCAAACTGAAATAAACAATTTAATGATGAACCTCAGATAACTAGAAAAAGAGGAGCAAAACAAACCCAAAGCACATACTAGAGAGGAAATTATAAGGATCAGAGCAGAAATTAATGCTGTGGAGACAAAGAGAACAATACAAAGAATCAATGAATCAAAGAGTTGGTTCTTTGAAAGGATAAATAAGATCGACAGACCCTTAGCCAACCTTATCAAACAAAGGAAGGAAAAGGCTCAAGTCTATGCTATAAGGAATGAAAATGGGGAAATCAGCACAGATCCAGATCCAGAGGTAGTCCAAAGGATAGTAAACACGTACTTTCAAAATCTGTACAGCAAAAGATGGAAAAATCTAGAAGAAATGGATAGATTCCTAGACTCATATGAACTTCCAAAGCTGAATGAAAAGGATATAATAATGTTAAACAATCTGATATCAATCTGGGAAATTGAAAATGTAATAAAAAAAAAAACCTACCAACAAAAAAAAAGCCCTGGTCTTGACGACTTCACTGCTGAATTCTACAAAACTTTTAAAGAAGAGTTAATGCAAGTACTTCTCAATCTTTTTAATGCAATTGAAAAGGAAGTGGTACTCCCCAAATCATTCCTTGAAGAAACCATCACCTTGCTTACAAAGGAAGAGAAAGATCCTACTGAAAAAGAAAACTACAGGCCAATCTCTGTAATGAACATTAACGCAAAAATCCTTAATAAAATACTGGCAAACAGAATACAGAGAGTTATCAAGAAAATCATACACCCTGATCAAATTGGATTTATCCCAGGGATGCACAGCTGGTTCAACATACATAAATCAATCAGTGTAATACACTATATTAACAGACTCAAGGACAAAAACCATATGATTATCTCAATAGATGCAGAAAAAGCATTTGACAAAATCCAACACCCATTTATGATCTAAATCCTGCAAAGAATCAGAATTGATGGACTTTATCTCAAATTAATACAAGCTATTTATGAGAAACCAACAGCCAGCATCATCCTCAATGGGCAAAAACTGAAACCCTTTACACTAAGGTCAGGAATGAGACAAAGATGCCCGCTGTCACCACTCTTGTTCAATATAGTGCTGGAAACATTAGCCGTAGCAATCAGGCAGGACAAAGATATAAAAGGAATAAAGATAGGAAACGAAGAAGTTAAACTGTTATTATTTGCTGATGATATGATACTCTATCTGGAGGATTCTAAAAACTCAACCAAAAGACTGCTAGACTTAATTATAAAATTTAGTAGTGTTGCTGGATACAAGGTCAGTGCTAAAAAATCAACAGCCTTTGTCTACACAAACAACAGACTCATTGAAAGAGAAACTGGGGAGGCATTCTTTTCACAGTAGCACCCAGAAAAATGAAATATCTAGGAATCAACCTAACAAAGTGAAAGACCTCTACTCTGAAAACTATAGGACTCGGAATAAGGAGATAGAAAAAGAGATCAGAAAGTGGAAAGACATACCTTGTTTCTGGGTAGGGAGAACCAACATCATCAAAATGGCTATATTCCCACAACTACTATACAGATTCAATGCAATTCCAATTGAAATTCCAACGGTATACTTCACAGAGCTAGAGAAAATAATACAAAAATTCATCTGGAACCACAAGAAACCTAGAATAGCAAAAGCAATTCTAAGCAACCACGACATGGCAGGGGGTATCACAATTCCCAATTTAAAACTCTACTATAAAGCCTCTGTGATAGAAACTGTATGGTACTGGCAAATTAACAGACCCAAGGACCAGGAGAATAGATTAGAAGATCTGGAAACAATCTCAGATACACTAAGCCACCTTATCTTTGACAAAGGAGCCAAGCATCCTCAATGGAGGAAAGACAGCCTATTTAACAAATGGTGCTGGAAAAACTGGGCTTTAACCTGCCAAAAACTAAAGCTAGACCTATCTCTTTCACCATGCACAAAACAAAATTCACAATGGATACAAGACTTAAACATTAAAACAGAAACAATAAGCCTGCTAGAAAACAGGCTAGGTAAAACTCTTAGAGACATTGGCTTAGACAGAGACTTTATGAATAAAACCTCTATAGCACAAGAACTAGCAGAAAGAATCAACAAATGAAAAGCTTCTGCACAGCAAAAGAAGGCACTGGCACTGCTAAAAGACAACCAACAACATGGGAAAAACTCTTTACTAGCTGTTTACTAGACAAAGGGCTATTATCTACAATATATAAAGAAGTCAAACAGATCATCCTCCCCGTTTAAAGACTCAATTTAAAAAATGGCATCTGAAATGAACAGACACTTCTCAGAGACAGAAGTCAAAGCAGCTAAGAAGCACATGAAGAAATGTTCAATGCCACTGGTCATTTTAGAGATGCAAATGAAAGCAACACTGAAATTTCTTCTCACTCCCCAAAGAAAGGCCGTGATTACAAAATCAACCAACAATAAATGCTGGCATGGCTGTGGGGAGAAAGGAACCCTTCTCCACTGTTGGTGGGATTGCAGAGTTGTGCAATAATTGTGGAGATCTGTGTGGAGATTTCTCAGAAAACTAGGACTAGGCATCCCGTTTGACCCTGCTATCCTCCTGCTAGGAATATACCCAAAAGAATTTTTAAAATCTCATTGGAAAGACAGATGTACACCCTTTTTCATAGCAGCTCAGTTTGTTATAGCTCAGTCTTGGAAACAACCCAAATGCCTATCAATTAGAGACTGGATAAAGAAGATGTGTGTGTGTGTGTGTGTGTGTGAGTTTTAGTAAAATGGAGTATTATTCTGCCATAAAGAATGACAAGATTGATTCATTTATGTGCAAATGGAGACACCTGGAGGACACACTAATAAGTTAAATAAATAGATCACAGATAGGCAAATACTGGATCTTCTCTTTGATATGAGCACCTGTAGATGCAAATGAGCTCTAGATAGTATGACAATTTTTGTATAATGGGGAATTTCCTTAGGAAATTTGGTGTGGGAAAGTAATGAGGGGAAGGAGTAAATATGATCCTGAAAGAAAATAAAAGAGCATGTATATAGGGGGTGGGGAGGTGTGGGTAGGTAGGGATATGGGTAAAAATGAGAATTAACTTGTGTCATATACTGGTACAAATTCCCCAATGTTATATGTGAATGTGAGATGTATATAAATTGTACCAATAAAGAATTCAATTTTTTAAAAAAGTGTATTAGAGACCTAAATGTTAAAAGAGAAATACTGTACCTGCTGCAAAACAGGTTAGGTAGAACTCTTGGAAATGCTGACTTAAGGAAAGTCTATAAAACAAACCTTTATAGTGCAAGAACTAGCAGAAGAAATCAACAAATGGTACCTCATCCCATTAAAAAGCTTCTACACGGCCAGGCATGGTGGGTCACGCCTGTAATCCCAGCACTCGGGAGGCAGAGACAGGAGGATTGCTGAGTTTGAGGCTTGCCTGGGCTATATAGTGAGTTCAGAGCTAGCCTGAACTACAAAGTGAGACCCTGTCTCAAAAAAAAAAGCTTTTGCACAGCAAAAGAAACTACCAGCAGAGTTAAAAGGCAACCAACAATAGGGGAAAAAATATTTACCAGCAGTTTCTTAGAGAAAGAGCTACTATCTAGAATATATAAAGAGCTTTAAAAAGTCACCCCCCCATTTAAAGATCCAATTCAAAAATGGGCATCTGAAAAGAACAGATATTTTCAGAGGAAGAAGTAAAAGCAGCTAAGAAGCATATGAAGAAATACTCAACATCAGTGGTCATTTGAAAGATGCAGATGAAAACAACACTGAAATTCCATTTCACTCCACAAAGAATGACTGGTGTTTTGAAATCAGCCAACAATAAATGCTGGCAAGGCTGTGGAGAAAAAGGAACCCTCTTTCTGTTGATGGGAATGTAGACTGGTACAACCACTATGGAGATCAGTGTGGAGACTCCTCAAAAAACTAGGATTAGTGGTCCCACTTGACCCTGCTGTTCCCTGCTAGTGATATACATGAAAGAATTAAAAGATTCATATCACAGTGACATATGTGGACCCATGTTCATTGCAGCTCAATTTGTGATAGGCCAATCTTAAAAACAACCCAAATGCCCATCAACTGGAGATTGGATAAAGAAGATGTTCTTTTTCTATAAAATGGAGTATTACTCTGCCATAAAGAATGATAAGTTTGAGTCATACTCAGAAGGATGTACCTTGAGGACATATTCATAAGTGAAATAAATAAGTCACAGATGTGTAAATGCTGTATCTTTGAGATACAGCATTTTGGTTTGAGAAACTGAAGATGTAAATGAGTTATAGAATGCATGAAATAGTGAATATTCGAAGGGAAATAGGGTTTAGGGTTAAGTAACAAGGCAAAAGAAAAAAGGTGATGATAAAAAAAGGAAACAAAGCTTATGTATAAAGGGGTCAAGGTGTGGTAGGTTGGGTAGGGGAATGGGAAAAAGTGAGGATTGAGTTGTATCATATATGCGTACAAATTCTTAATGTTGAGTGTGATCATGATGTATATATACAATGTATCAATAAAGACTGAAATCTAGAAAACAAAGTCATGGTGTCATCTACTACATTCATTTTTCATGGCTCTGATGTTGAGATACTGGAGACCCCTACAGCAGATCCTAGTCTCCTTCTTGGGTGCTATGTGAAGA
Organism: Thryonomys swinderianus; assembly: GCA_004025085.1. Lineage (NCBI taxonomy): Eukaryota > Metazoa > Chordata > Mammalia > Rodentia > Thryonomyidae > Thryonomys > Thryonomys swinderianus. The sequence goes on along the minus strand of PVIC010003582.1, from coordinate 53,021 downwards.
AGACATGGAGACAGTTAAGGAGATCATGCTCAAGCAGTCAGGGGCTTGAAGAGGCAAAGACCCCGAACAACCAAAGTCATCAATAAGTATTGGTGACATCATAGTTACATTGAGATAAAAGGGCTACATGTAAGGTGTATGTGGAGTTGCTATGGACACAGTGCTGGTTGTGGGCCAGACTTATAAAGGAAGGAACAAAGCATTCTTGAATTAGAAATAGGACAGAAAAAAATATAGGTGGTGGTCAATGGTAAATAAGCTTTTTTTTTTTTGAAAGAACATTTTAATTCTGTGAATGGAATTTAGGTAAGAGTCACTCTGACTTGGACACATCAGTTTTGGCCAAACTCCCTTCTGAAAATAAGCCAGTTATGGGGTTAACTATTTTACATCCTACACTGCTAACTGCCTGATTTAGGCATAGTCACTAGAATGATCACCTACAAGGGTAAATAAAGGTACTTGAAATTTCTGGCCTGGAGACTGATAGAGCTGTAGAGTTGAATATTTCAAGTTCAATAACTATTCCTAAATTATAGACTAGAAACAACGCACACTTATATTGTTCTGAGATAATTTTAAAATCAGATACAACAAAATGAGCTCTTTTAATGCAGGTATAAGGTCAGTAAAACCCTTTCTCCATATGTCAGTACCCTTCTCTTCATTCAGCAGCAAGAGTATTAGGCTTTCTTGTTTCACTATCTCGTGCTCTGTATTATGAAGCCAGTCAAGAAGTAAAGTGTCTAATACATTGTACAAGGTCAAATTTTCAAATTTAGGCTTTACTGCCTGTACTTTGAAGAACACTTGAGACAGGTTTTAATGTGGTATATTCTCAAGGCTTATATTTATATTGACAATCTGCAGCTCAGAAGATTTCTTGAAATTTGGGGAAATATTTGGATAATTTATCTAGCAGATACCCAATTTAATTACCTAAGTATATTGCAAACTATGGAAACAAGTTTCATCGCTTCCGGGTTCTTTAGGATTTGTGAATTCACAGACAAACATTCACTGAATATTATCCTATCCTCTTAGGTGAATATCTTTCCTTAAAAGAAGTACAATTCCTAAATGGTCTCTTTTGTAGTCATAGCTATTCCCTTGAGCAATAGATAGATGTAGATGATATAGATATATCTGTTTCTTTTTATGTTATTTAAGAAAAAACACCATTGAGCAGAGTACCAGGCTCTTGCTCATCATTCCCGTGAACCCATGGAGTGAATGGGAGATCATCCAGGAATGAAAAGTCCTTATTAGTCAGAGCCTTTGTTTTTCATAGCCACTGCTGGTCACCTTCATATGTGACATCTCTGATTCAGCTTTGCCATGCCATTAGTCACTTGGTTTGATTGTTGATAATCACTCACTAACAGCACAGATTTTTATCTTCAATTGCAGCAGCCAATTTACATTCCAAATAGATGACTAAATGGAAAGTACTTCTTCAAGGCAAAGACCTTATCCAAATATAGAATCTATCTCTTCTGTGAAAGTAGCTCTTAACACTATGGAGCAATAAAGGAAGTGAAATTTTGATTCCTCCCTGGGTGTGTCCAAAGGAGCAGTGGGTCCCCTCCTCTTGCAGTTTTGGGCTGTATCAGCATTTCGGGAAAGGTGCAGTCCCCTTTACATTTAGAAATCTGGGGTATAATATGTTTTCCTGAAGATTTATATGATATTATACTTAATTTCTTAATATTATACTTAATATTCTGGCAATATATTTCTTCAGCTCACAGCCTATTATTTGAGCTAAATTTGAGTCACTTCACCTGAATACATTCTGAAATGGAATCATTCCCCAACTGGCCCTATATTCAGTTTACTAATATACCAATGACAGTTTTCATGACTTCTTCTTAACAGAGCAGTTACTTAAAAGCAATAGGCCAATCAGTTATTTGTCTGAAATACCCCATAATACCACAGAATTTAGGCACCTGTTTAGTTAAAAAAAGTAACTTGGAACCAATAAAACAAATGTGACCCTTCCTAATAAGCTAAATTCTAGTAGTAAATCTCTATGCCTTAATTGTACAGATGGTCATAGCACTTTTTAGATTTGATGAGACAACCAATGGGACAGGAAATAGTGACTTTGATATTAACTTTGGTCTTGCATGTCCTTTGTCTTTCCAGGGTGATTTTGAAAGCCCTTCCTTGTCTAGAGAGGTTTATAAGGGAATTCAGGGAAATTGGAAATTCAGGGACTTCTGATTTGGCCTTTTTTAGTTTTGCTCAATTGACCTGAGACAGGGGATTAGGCTGCAGCAAACTGGCTGGGGAAATAGGTGTGACCTGTTAACAACAAAATCCATGGAAACAGGCACCAAAACAGTTTCCAAAGCCCTCTCTGTGGCTTCAAAAGAATGACCTAGACCTGACATCAGCCTAAGGAGTGGGTCACACAGAAAAACCATCCAGGTAGAGTTTCTGTCTCCGTGGTCCCCCATTGCATAGATGGCCTGCTCTCACGCTGGATAGTGCACGTCTTTTCCTATGCTGCCTTGGCCCAAACTCAACCCACACAGCCTGTTTCTTTTCTCATCTATAAAACTCTGTTACCATTTGTGATTGTCTTGACAATTCTTTGCTCAGGAATACAAAGAGTTTGGAAAACACCTCCCAAAAGAGACTCTGGTGTATCATGAAGTCTGGAAACAGGACTAAATGTCCAGACGGCACAGGTTGAAAGCAATTTCCAAGTGCTTCCAGGTCTCAGGCAGAATGTATCTTGTGATTTCTGAGAGACAAATTGAGAGAGCTTATGGCGGTGAGAGGGAAGTAATATGAGGTAGAAGAAAAAAGAACTCAGTGACCTGAGGTGCCTCAGCATCACTCAGGAGAGACCAGGCTGGGCTGGTCCTCAGAGATTAGAGCTCTGCAGAAGCAGCCCCAGCAGCACAGTGTGGACCTATTTAATAATCAGATCAGTAACTGCCTGTGAACAGTGATAAGAAAATGCAAAGGCTATAGGGTTAAAGGCAGAGAAAATGCACCGTGTCTTCAACTGACAAGTTTAATTGTCCCATAGGGCTGGGAAAGGATCAGCCTTCTAAAGCACATGCTTCTAAAAATATCAGGCAAAATTCTGGCCTTTCAGGCTGCTTAGAAGAATAATTATTTTTTTAAAGGAGCACTCAATCTTATAGCATTGCTGCTGGTATTAAAGTGACTGGGGAGGAGCTGAACAAAAGAGTACAGAACAAGCTAAATTTCCAGGTCAGCATTTAGGAAGGCATAGTTAAGAATATGTGAAATTTTTTTTTGTTATAAATCCATCCTAATCACTGTTAAGAGGAGACCTCTGAAATCAGAAGGTGCAGGAGCAAATGCTAGTTCTTCTACCCCTGATATGGCAAGGACTAATTTAACTTTCCTCTGCCTTGATTTACTTTCCTAGATAATGAAGGGACTGGGATTGCTGTAAGAACTAAAAGAGAGGGTAAGTATGAAGAGAGTACCTGGTACCCTGTGCAGGATCCACAACTGTCCCTTACATTTCTCAGGGCACCCACATCCTGAAATGGGGCAAGATTAAATGAAAGGGTTTTAGAATTCTATGCTCTCTTGACATGAGAATTTGTGTGGCACAGTGGCTGCTTTACCTGGGATCTTTTACAGTCCCACATAAAAAAAAAAAGACTCCATAAAAATGATCTTTTATGAAGGACTTGGGTGGAGGAAGGGGGTGACAGGCAGGAGGTTGGGGTTGAACAGCCTTTACATGGAGCAGTTTCCTCAGAGGTTAGAGACAAACTGCTTGACAGACAGAGCACTGCTTTTGTCTTTTTTTCTTTCCATTTGTAGATGAAGTAACAAAGCTTCTTAATATCCACTATTTTGATAATATGGGCTTTTAGCTAGTTCCAGGTGTCACAACAGGACTACTTAATGGTGTTTAGTTATTTCCAGAAATCTGTCAGAAAATAGCTTGTGAGACAAAGCAGCCATGCACTTCACACTGCTTAACTGTTGCAGACACTGTGAGGGATCAAAATCTTTTGTTAAATTAAGGAAGCAATAGGCTTCCACGTACGGTGTAGATCACCTTGTCAGTTCAATTTGCTTTCTTGCCCATTTTCTCTTCAGAATACAAGGCTGTTGGAGCTCCACTTCATTTCTTTTAGTTGAGGCAGCTGTTTTATATTCATTTAGTTACTGTGTGGCATTTTAATGTCAGGAAAACCACATTTGCTGCCATGAAATGATGCTAAAGTGATAAACCAAGATTTATCCTCAAAACCTGGCAAAAGATGTTGAAGTTATAAACAGGTAATAAAATAATTTAGAGGCACTGTTATTTCCCCCACCAGATTTGCCTGAAGAGACTATTTTGTGGCAAGATCAATTTATTACACGAATTACTGTAAAGATGTTGAATGGCTATTCCAGTTTTATTTACTTTAAAATTGGGAAAGAACTAGAAGATTCAGAGAAAATCTGTAATACCAAGTCACTTAAGAATTAGAGAAATAAGTTAGAGTGACCAAGATATTTCAGGGCCTCATATCATGTTTAATATAAGTGTAGAAAAAGGAGAAATTCCTTAAGTCTGGTATGAAATAAAGTTTAAGCGATGGATACATTTGCTCATATTGAGTTTTTGTACCAGCAAGTAGTATTTCAGTCTATGAAACTCATTGGGCTCAAAGGTATGAGAAAGATTTCCTTTGTCAGTAATATGTATTTTTATCATTTTATAAGAAAAACTCTCTAAAGAATTGACTCACATATAAGTGAAAATACTAGCCAATTTTCTTTTGAGAGCGTTTATACACATATACATATGTATGTGTGTGTTTGTACAGTTATTGATAACATTAGGAATGAGTTACTGTTTAGCTGTTAGACTGCTAAAATTCCTTCGATGTGTATTTTCCAAAGTTTTCAGTAATTCAAGCATGTGAATGGTGATAAAAGAGAGTGGACAGAGTAAATAATATCTGATTTTTAACATTTGCCATTTAACTTGCATAAAATGGAAGCACAAAGAAAAAAGTAGCAAGTGAAGATAAGAGATGGGTTAAAGCAAAGTAGAAAGGTAGAGAAGAAAAAATAACGAGATGCTAAGGAAAATTGGGAAAACAAATTAAATAAGAAAGAACAAATAGCCATAGTCTCTCAATTTTCCATGAGTAAAAGGCTCAGAAATAGTTCCCTGAGGAAAGAACATCTTTTATAAAGAATAGGAGAAAAAGAGAATGAAATGACTACATCTTTTGTCATGATTGAAGGGATAATGTGAGAATGAAATCTTGCCAACCCTTAACTAAAAGTGGAGAAAGCAGTCTTGAAAATAGTTTTGAAAAATTATGTCTTATACTCCACAAAAATACATGTAATTCGCCTCTTTTTATTTATTTATTTTCTCCTGTAGCTTAGTAACTGTTAGGGATTGAGTTTGTTTTTTTGTCTGTAACTTAAACAAATTGGGGATTTACAGTCCACTCACACAGTAGACATCTGATGCCAGATACCCTAAGTTATGAGTCCTGCCACCCAAAGATATTTATATGGAGATAATTCTGATTTTTTGGCCTTTAATTAACGTTGTTAATGGCTGCCCCAGGATCAGTTTTATATTCCTTCAAGAAAAGCAGCAGTGTTTGAAAAGACATAAGATTGTTGAGCTGACTCACTTTGAAATAAATTTTCAGGATGCTCTGCCAATTAATTTTCCTTATATGCAATAAATTATAATTTTCTTACTTAGCTGCTACTATTTAGAAGAAGGACAAGAAAACACAGTTTTCTCTCTTGTTTGTTTTTTAGCTAATCCTTTTATTGCTGTCTACAAAATAAGTCTGTCTATAAAGAACAAAATGAATTCCAGATCAGCCAGTGTTTTAGGATTACATAAATTAATTTTTTTTTGAGACAGGGTCTCACTTTGTAGTTCAGGCTGGCCCTGAGCTCACTATGTAGCCCAGGACAGCCTGAAATACAGCAAACCTACTGTCTCTGCCTCCCGAGTGCTGGGATTACAGGCCTGTGCCACCACGCCTGGCACTGTTACATAAATTAAATTTACTGGTTACAATAATAATAGATAGGGCTGGCCTTCTATTACTTTGCTGAAACATAAAAGTATATAAGTTTTCTATGAATATTTATGCTTTGCAAAAATATTCAAGTCAGAAAAGTGATAGGAAAGGAAAGCATGGATCTTTTTCCCTTCATAAATAACACAAATCAACAATTCATGGATAAATTCCTTCTGTGAGAAAATAAGCTAGTCAAACAAATCTTGCACCTTGAATGAACACAAGACTATTATTGACAGAAGGTTTTAGGAAAATTCAAGCCATCTTCGTGGCAAAATTCCTACCTTTGGCCATACTGTATGGAAGAGAGGAACTCCCTACCCCCAGCTCCTAAAGTTTTCCTGGGAGAATGAAAGAGCAAACATTTATCCAATGCACTAGCTTTTCTTAAGGCTTCCCAACTTGCCTGATGGAAACCACAGTGTTCTAGCTATGTAAGGGGCAGAGAGGCAGTGAGAGTAGTTACTGGGTGGTTACTACCAAATGAACAGGCAAAAAGTTCCAGATTATAGCTTTTCTCTGGGAAAGAAAATACTTGAACAGTATCCAATGATCTTCTTTTCTACAGGATATCAGAGGAAATAGCTTCACTTTCATTTGTCTTATAGTATTGGTGGGGCACAGCATATGCTAAATGTCTGAGAGCTGTTAAGAGCAAAGAAAGCAGGTGTAGTTCCACAAAGATTTTAGTATATGTGCTGCCAAAGCGAGCACTCCACAAAGATTTTAGAGGCCCATAGAATCGCAGCCTGGCTGAGTGATGAGGGTGTTCTGTGAAGATGGGGACAGATGGCTGTGGCTTAGTATGTGTAGTCATCAACACAAAGAATGAAGAAACCAAAATATATATTTTAAAAACCCACAAGATCAATATATAGAAATAGAATAGACATATGTAATTTACCTGACAGAAAATTCAAATGAATAGTTATAAAGATGCTCAATGAACCCAGAATAGCACAGAAACAAAATCAGAATTATGATAGACATAGAAAATGAAATACCAAACTAAATGCCAAAGAGATAATAGAGATAATAATAAGGAAATGAAAAAATCACTTAAGAAGTGAATAGCAGACTTGATCAAACAGAAGAAAAGACAAGAAAGCTAGATGACAAGTTGCTGGACATAAACGTCTGAAGAATTTTTTTTTTAAATGTGGAAGAAATAGTACAAAAAGCCTTAAAGGACACATGCAGAGGGCCAATGTGTGCATTATGGAAATACTGGAATGGAAGATAAAAACAGAGAAAAGACCATAAATGTTATTCAAAGAAAATATATCTAACAACCTTTCAAATCTGGGAAGGGAAATTGGCATCCAGGTCCAGAAAACCCATAGTGTTTCCAAAGATGAACTCATGGTACAGTACTGGGGTGACCTTTTCTTTCACCTCCAGCTCTAGCAACATCATGTTTCTCTATAACCTGTGTCTTTTAGGGGAAGTATTTGAGACAAGATTCTCACTGTATAGTTCTCACTAGCCTTTTGGCAATCCTTCTGCCTCAGCCTTCAGAGTCCTGGGATCATAGACACACTCCACGATGCCCTTTACATCCCAATCCAGGCACCTCCCATACCCAGAGTGGAGCCTCAGTTTTCAGTAACTTTATCCAATCATACCCAGAATTGTATTAATTCCTATCAGAGGACAAATCCTCTGGTCATATATGGTCATATATCACACACACTAAATCCGGCCAGTTTTGAAAAACTTCACCTATGCATGCATAAGACTTTGGGTGGACAAGTAGATACAACCCATAATACTGAAGAATAGATGGAAATATTTGTAAACTATTCATTCAACAAGATGTTAATATGGAGAGTAGATAAGGAATTCAACCCAATAGCAGTAAATCAATATTCAAATAAAAATTTTAAACCTTATTAAGAAATGAGCAAATAATTTGAAGATTTTTCTTAAAATAGTATATACAAATGACCAACAAATACATGAAATAAAAGCTTAATATCACTAATCATCAGGGAAATAAAAATGCACACCACAATGAGATATCACTTTCCCACAATTAGGATGAAAAGAAAAACCCAATAAACAATGTTTTTGAGGTTGTATAAAAAGGGGAATTTTCATATTGTTGCTGACAATGCAATTTAGCACAGCTACTGTGAAAAGCTATTAAGACCCTTAGAAAGGACTCTCATGGGAATTATTATATAATCTAGAAATTCCACTGCTGGGTATTCTTGTATTCATTGTAACACTATTCAGAATAAAGAAGATATAGATTCAACTTCAGTGTCCCCAAATTAATGAGTAGATAAAGATATTATTGAGCCATAAAATAGAATGAATCCTGTCATTTATGGCACCTTGCATGAATCAGAGATCTAAATTAAGTTTAGAAAACAAATACCACATTTCTTACTTAAATGTATAAACTAAGAAAAGAAGTCTCATAGAAGTAGGAAGCAGCATAGTAGCTACTAGAGGAGTGTGAAGAGATATTTCATTCTCAAGTGTATTATAGCACTATTCATAACAGCCAAGATGTAGAAAAAGGTACTATACATGCATGGATGAGTAAAGAAAATGTGCCATCTACATACATGGAAGCATTATTTAGCCTTACTAAAGAATGAAATTCTGAAATACACAAAAACAGAAACAAAACTTAAGGACACCATGCTAAATGAAATAAGCTAGGCACAGTAGGAAAATATTGCATGGGTCTTCTTATAAAAGATATTTCCAGTAGGCGAACTTATAGAATCATAGAATGGGATCATAAGGGCTATGGGATTGGAGTCACTAAACTTAGCTATAAAGTACAGTTTTAGAAGATCAATTAAAGTCTAGATGCCTAATATACAGCAACATACTTATAATTAAAAATACTATATTGCACACTTAATTTGTTAAGGAAATAGGTTTCATGTTACTCATAGTATAATAAAATTAAACTTTAAAAAATTCATTAAAAACTTAATTAAATGTTTTCTAATAGGCTCATTTTCATTTCATTTGTTAAATTAATCTTAGTGGCGATTTCAAAATTGGCTTAAATACACATAAAAAATAAAATATATGAATAAGAGTTACATGTATGAAAAAAGTGAAAAATAATTATTGTCTTAATGGTATGGATATCTGTGAATACCATGAAACACCTAGAAATATCTGTAAGTAAAAGTTCTTAAAAAATGAAAATAATAGTGTTTGATAGTTTATAAAGGGATATTATGACTACATAAATCAAGATTAATTTAGTTGTATAAAAGTAAAAACAAAATGATAATGGATAAAAAGCATATAGGAGGTCATATGATGACTGATGAATTACTCAGTGTCTTAGTGATCTTCTAGTCACCTAGACAAAATACTCAACACCTGCTGCTTAAAAGAGAAGCATACTTTGGCTCATGGTTACAGCCTGTGATTTCCTGGTTTTCAGGCAGAAACACCAGGGCAGAGGAAAGCTGCTCACATCATCGTGGTCAGCAAACAGAGAAGGGAGTATCCATGAAGGGAGCCATTACCTCCTAGGTCAAACCTCCAAGCGACCTACTTTTCCAATCAGGCCCCACCTCCTAATACCACATTCAGCTCTGAACTCATCAGTGATGAGAATAGTATCTCCACTATTATTCACCTTGCAAATACATGAGGCTTTGGGGATACCTAAGATAGCAGCCATAATGCTCAGCCACCAACTCTTCATTTCTGCTCGAATGTGTTACTGGCTTTGCTATTTTCAAGACTGGTTCAGGGAAAATAAATGACTTTTAGATTGTTTTAATTAACTTTACTGGTACATTTCATACATATATGATGGTCTTATTGAACATTGAGAATTGTACCTGTACGTGATACATCTTGATTCTCATTTTTCCCTTTCTCAAGCCCTCCCTACAACCTTCAACCCCTAGACACGTAAGCTTTGTTTCCTTTTTTTTAACTATTAAATTTTTTTCTTTCCCTTCTTTACTTCCTTCTAGGTACCCTTTCCCTTTTCCTTTTTCATGCTTTATTCCTATTTTATATTATCTGTCATACATTTTGGCATTCATTTACACCTTCATTTTTTCATACTAGAGAAAAGATAAGGTGTTTACATATCTGTATCCTGCTTCATTTATGAGTATGTCCTCAAAGTACATCCATTTAAGTATAAATGACTTAAATTTGTCATAATTTATTTGATAGTAATATTCCATTTTATTTTTTCTTTAAAACCCACATCTTCTTTATCCAGTCCCCTCAAATGGGAACTCAAGTCCCACTTTTTTAAGGAATCTTCACACTTATCTCCACAGTGGTTATACCAATCTGTATTCTCACCAACAGTGGAGAAGAGATTCTTTCTCCTGATAACCCCACCAGCATTTGTTTTGGTTGAATTTTTTGGTCGCAGCCATTCTTTATGGAGTGAAATGAAACCTAAGTGTTGTTTTCATCTGAATTTATTGAATGACCAGTGATGAGCATTTCTTCATATATTTCTTGGCTGCCTTTACTTCATCTGAAAAATGTCTGTAATGACTCTAGACTTTAAGCTATTTTTCCTCATGATAGACAATAAGAAAATAAAAGAGTCAAGAACTGAGAGGCTGTAAAACTGACCTTCAATAACTTTTCTGGAAATCCCATACATTCTATGTGCATATTTTTGGCAGAAATATATTCATATATCCACACTCTGGTGAGAGGAAGGATTCAAAAATAGTGGAAAGTTAACTCTATTTTTACTCTACATAAGGACAGAATATAAAGTCGATTAGATCACTTTATATCACACATTTTATGACTCATGGTATTAGGTTTTGAGGACACTTGTCTAATAACTAAAAACTATAAATCTTTTGGGCTAAATCTGTAATGACCAGACTTCTCATTAAAAAGAGTACATTGGTAAATACTTGCTGACAGACAATCTACAAAACAAAACCAAAAATTAGTCCTAATTTTTAACATTTATTCTATGATTTAAATATTCTCTCCAAAACTAATTTAAAGCCACCATGTGAGGGCACTAAGAGTGGAATCAGGAAAAGATCCGTATAAAAGGCCCTCATTAGCCAATGTGAGTCAGAACATGGCTGTGTCAGTAACAGTGCTTGTGCTCTGCATTAATAGTTGAGTGGATTAATTAATAATTTAGCAATTTGTGACTAAACAAAGATAATATGTTGGATGGAAAAGACTTAAACTTCCCAACCAGGAGAATCAGAAAGGAATCCTAGCCACACTATTAAAGAGTTTAATATTCATGTGATTGTGGGCAACTTACTAGCCTTTCCTCAGCCTCAGTTGTTTTACCTCTTAAAGTGAAATAATCCAACTCAACTCATAGGACCTGATGCATGTTTAATACAATAACACATGGAGTGTGTAACCCACTGATATGTTTTAAGTACACACACACACACACACACATATATCTTTACATGATAAAATTTGTTCATTTTCATTGATTTCTTATACAAACATTGCTTAACAACAGAATACTTTTGATTAATGAAATATTTCTGTATTGTTTTCATAATCTTTAAAGACAATTTATTTTTACTTTTTCATTTCCAACATTTCCTAGAGATGCTAAAATAAGAAACTCTTGTATTTAACTCTAGTATTAAAAACAATATAACAACAAACAGACTAATAGAAAGTAAATAGTGAATTCCCTTAAGTACTGGGGAGACAGAAGGGAGTAGTGGGGTCTAATCTATCTAAATAAAATAGTAATCAATGTGATCTTGCCAATTATAATGAGATAACTCGTAGGCTCAGTATTCAAAAATCAGAAATATTAGTCTTTCTATGAAACCCCCTAATTTTTAAATATTTTCTTTAAAAATACCATAAAACCAGTGCTGTAAAACCAGTGCTGCAAAACCAGTGCTGCATAGACCATATTTCACTTATAGGTTACAAGCTCTCTGCTTCTGAGTTAATGAACAAAAAGTCTTGTTGGCAGAAAATGGCAGAAAAGAGAAGCTTGGGCAAAGGTAGAGACAGAAGCAAAGGGGGCACATAGAATTTCCAATGAAGAGTCATACTGCTGGAGAGAATCACTCTAATAGGCAGCCAGTTTGGATCAGAATCACTGGGAGAAATTAAACATGGTAGAGTTGTGAAGAAATCTGTTTTCTTTGATAGGAAATGTGGGAAATTTTATTATGTAAAATAACAGTGATAGGGGAAGGTGAGTTCAAAAATAAGAAGTGGTATATATAAATATATTTTTTAAAAATTTGAATTTTTATTGGTACATTATATATACACACATCATGATCACACAAAATACTGAGAATTTTTACCAGCATATAACAAAATTTAATTCTCATTTTAAGAGGATCATTTTGCTGTTATGCAGACATCAGGTTCACAACTTTATAATGCTGTAACTTTGGAGAAATTATTCAATCAGCTCAGTCTCATTATAATGAAAGCTTTGTGAGGATTAAGTGAATTATTGATTATGGATCTTTAGGTATTGCCTAGTGCATCATAAACACTCAAAACACTGTTTGCTAATATTATTGGTGTTCAAATAAAAGGATTGACAGGGACAATATATAATGACTGACAGACTGCAGATGTAAATTATTCAGGAAGAATGATGCACATTTGAAGTTTAAAAAGGAAGGAAAGCAAAGTGTAAAAGTAGAGTGAGGTTTTTTTTTGAAAAGTTTGCTAATAACAGAAGTTTCATACCTTGATTTAAATAAGGAATTGTAAATGAAGAATCAAATGATGGAGTAAGATGAAATCAGATTTAGATCCTGATAGTTAGAAAAATACAAAGTTCTGCCAGTAGTTGAAGACATGGAACAACAGGAAGACTGTCATTTCAATATGAAAAATGCACACTGGGCCGAGTGTGGTGGCTCACGCCTGTAATCCCAGCACTTGGGACGCAGAGACAGGAGGATTGCTGAGTTCGAGGCTTGCCTGGGCTACATGGTGAGCTCAGGGCCAGCCTGAATTAAAAAGCAGGACCCTGTCTCAAAAAAAAAAAAATGCACACTGGGAGAAATATGAGCATGTTTAAGATCAAGGATCAGGTTAGTGTAGAATATGGAAGGTTTGGGTATATGCACATTGTTGAAGAAGGAAAAACTAGTTAAGGATATTAAGAGAAAGTCTTAAACGTCTGTCAGGAACTGTGGACAACTTACTAGAACTTACTTGATTTAATTATTCATATTTAAGGATGTCTGCCATGCCCTGTAGGATCAACTACTGGGATTATTGTAGACCTCTGCCTTGCCCCTGCAGAATTTAAACTATAAGCATTACTGCACTAGGATTATTGGCTTTAAGACTTAGTAAAATTTACTTTCTCAATTTAAGGATTCCTGTCCTTCCCTCCAGGATCTTCAACTACAGGGATTATTGTAGATAACCACCTTCTCTTATGCGTCTAGAATTTTGGATGTGAAGGTTTGGGACTGCCCTCTTTTATACATAATAGGATTATGGGTGTGAAGGCCTGGTACCAAGAAAAGGTGGGTGAGTTTTGGTATTGGCCCTTCTGCCACTCCTTTCTGCTGTTGCCGCCCAAAGTAGCAAGAGTGGAGCCTGGGCTCAGATTTTTTCTCAAGGTTCCAATTTTGTTGTTTGTTAACCCTTTTGCTGTCAGACTCATGGGGCATAGGAGTTTCCATGAGGGTTCTGGCTGCGTCCTCTTCCCCTGTCTCCCACAAATGTCAGGAGGAGGAGTTTTAATTTGAAACAAAAAATGAAGAGTTTGCCAGGAGTGATGGCTCATGCTTGTAATCCCAGCACTTGGGAAAAGTGTTCATAAAATGATTCTTATAGGAATTTTACATAGGAGTGAATAGAGAGAGGAGGCAAATAACGTTGAGGAAGGAGTACAGTAGAAAGACACTTTGAGAGGTTTAATTTGCCTGATTTAGCACTGATTTTGTATAGAAGATGATAAGATCTAAAAGGAGATTAGAAATTATAAGTACCTTTAAACAAAGAATGAAAATTAGGCAAAGCTGATGATCCCCAGGAGGAAAAAAAAGTCATCATTCAGAAAAGACACTAGAGCTAAAATGCAAATTTAGTTATCACCTAGAATCCATTGATGAAACTAGAAAGTATATGAGATGATCAAAGGAACAAATTAAGAAGAAAAGAATGAGAGCCTTGAGTGGCAGCTACATAGATGGAATAAGAGAAAGAAAAATAGGGAAAAAGTAAGGAAGAAGTCATTGTTATAGAAAAGATGCAAAGGTAGTGCTGAACCATGGAAAGAATGCTGAGCAGCAAAGCAGGAATCACCCAAAAGGGGCTTGTGGAAAAATAAGAGCACACTGAGATCTGTCTCATTCTAGGGAAGAAGTGCAGAATAGGAGCAGCCAAAAAGAACTTAAACTTAAAGTACTCTAAACCAAGAGCCCCAACTACAGGGCTTAGTCCATACCAGTCCACGGCTGGTTGAAAGCTCAGAAGCTGAGTAGCAGGTAAAAAGTGAGGTTTCACCTAAATTTACAGCATTCCCCAGTGCTGGTTTCACTGCCTGAGCTCCACCTCCTGTTAGATCACAGGTGCTATTAGATTCTCATAGAAGCTTGAACCCTATAATGAACTGTGTATCAAAAAAAATCTACATTGCACACTGAGAATTTAGTTCCTAACCCATACTCCGACTGACCACTCTCATTCCTGAATATGTAAAACTTGTCATCTAAGAAACCAGTCCATGGTACCAGAAATGTTGGGGACAGCTGCCCTAACCTAATCTATGCAATATGTGTCTAAAGCAACCAGCCTGTAAATTTTTAAGAGTTTTTTACTTATAGTAGAAATGCCTGCATTTGTGTAAGCAAATATTGATAAGATAGCTCAGCTGCAGTAAGGAAACATTGCATAGTTCAAGGTTTCAACCTTTGAACTGTTGACATTTAGGTCTGGATATTTTACTGTGGAGTTGTCCTATATATTATTAAATGCTTAGCAGCATTCCTAGTCTTTGCTTACAAGAGACCAGTAACATCATTTCCACTTGAGACTATCAAAAATGTTCAAAGTTGCCGGGCGTGGTGGCTCGTGCCTGTAATCCCAGCACTCGGGAGGCAGAGACAGGAGGATTGCTGAATTTGAGGCTTTCCTGGGCTACAAAGTGAGCTCAAGGCCAGCCTAAACTACAAAGCAAGACGCTGTCTCAAAAAAAAAAAAAAAAAAAAAAAAAAGTCCAGAGTTACCAAAAATCCTGTTGTGAGAGATAAAATCTGTTCCCTTCCTCCTCCACTGGGATTTATTGTTGTAGCTAATATTAGCCAAAATAAAGTAACATTTTTCTTTTGTAGAGGAAAGAAAAAGTATCTAATCAATGAAGCTCAGCTTTATTTAGTTTTAATAACCTAGTTTTTAAATATTGTCATCAGGTTTGTGATATAAAAAAGATCATATATACATAACTCATACATATTTTTGAGGAAAGAAAAACAATATGCTTTCAAATGCTTAACAAGTTGAAAAGTCTGAAGTTATATATTTTTTAAATTAATCATTATATCTCAATGGATATGCCATAGGGTAGTATTTTCATTTAGTGGCAAATACAATTAAGCAGACGTTCAGTTTGTAGCAAATAAAATCCTCCATATATCTGGTGGCATCTTTACACTGATATAAATTGCAATGAGGAGCAATTTGTATAAATCACTATTATTCCAGAGAGAGATATACAGACCAAGCAAATCTAATGTGACAGATGTTATAAACGTTGTCATTATGGTTTTTTTCATTTCAATTCACACAGTTCATAGACTTCCTCCACTGATTGCATTAAGCAAAGGATTGGAGCCTCTCCTGTCAAGAAAAACAACAGCTTTGTCATGCAGCAAATTTTTTCACTCAGGTTGAGCTTCTTTATTTCTTATGGATGAATCAGACACAATATGATATATAAAGCAAATGCCTGAGATCAGAGAGAGGCTGAAAAATTTGTCAGATTAAGACAAAATAAATAAGCCAAAAGAACATCTGGCCACTATCTAAGAAAAGCATTAGATAAGTCAATGCAAAATAGTAATAGATTTTACATTTTTCTGTATCAAGAAATGTTAAAATGCATAATAAGTGATCATAGCGACATTCTAAATCTAATAGTTTTAATTCATGTATGTCAAGGATATCTTGTGACAGAAGTTAGAAATTTCTCTTTATTCTTTCAAAGGCAATGAAAGACATAGAGAATAATTTAGCTCTCTGTTTACATGTCTATAAGACTTTCATGAAAAATATTACTTCCCTTTAAGACTTTTTCTAAAGTATTTATATACAGCTATCTATTGAGGATGAGTTGGTTATGTAACCTTAATAACAAAATATAGACTAATTTGAAATCTAGGTAGGTCAAAATTGCAAATCTTACACCTGTTATGTGTATTTCATGTACTAATTTTCACAAGGAAATTGATACAATAGCTACTAGATGATGATGAGAAGGCTAACAAGAAGCTAGAGAAAAGTCTAAGAACAACATCAATGGAATAAAATATCTCTTCACAGAAGTCACACTCAAAAATGTCCAAAGTATAGGAGAGCAATCAACATGTTAGAAACTCACATATAGAAGCCTAAATATCTATGAACAGAAAAGATCTCAACATGTCAAAGTCAAGAAGTCTTATACAAGAACAGAATCTTAAAAGCTGTTAGAGATATCAATGAATTACTTATACAGCTAAACTCATTAGAACAATAACATATTTCTCAACACAAAACTTACAGGCCAAGGGAGTATGTAAAGAAGTGTTTTAAACTCTAGAAGAAAGTAACTGTTGACCTAGACTAATATATCCTGCAAAACTGTTTTTCAAAATTAATGGAGGAACAGGGGCACTCTGTTGAAGAGCCATTGAGAAATATATAGCCACCAAACCAGTACTCTAAAAGATTCTCAATGATAACCTCAAGATAATGAAGCCAATAATGTCAAAATGTCTATTAGAAAGAATACATTAAACAGTATGTGCAGTTAAACAATAAAGAAAATAAAGAAAACAACAGTAGAAAATAATTCAATGGCCTGAAGTAGAAATAAGTATTTAGGAATTAACCTAACTAAAAAAGTGAAAGACCTATATACAAAACATGTATAATGAGATAAAAACAGACATAAGAAAATAGAGAGATAACCCTCATTTTTTTTTTCTTTTTGAGACAGGGTCTCGCTTTGTAGTTCAGGCTGGCTCTGAGCTCACTATGTAGTCCAGGCAAGCCTCAAACTCAGCTATCCTCCTTTCTCTGCCTCCCCAGTGCTGGGATTACAGGTGTGAGCCACCATGCCCAGCATTGTGGTATGCGGTATTGATTGCTGGTGGGCCTGAGTCTCCATGCCCAGCATTGTATGTGGTTACTGGGGATCGAACTCAGGACCTTGCGCTTGCGAGGCAGGCACTGGAACCACTGAGCTAACACTCCAGCCCATAGATAACCCTCATTTCTGATTAGGCAAAACAAATGTTACCATACTACCAAAAGTAATGTGTAGATTTACTGGAAACTGAACAAAAATATCAAGTCTACACTTCAGAGATCTATAAGAAAAAATTCTAAATTGTATATGGAAGTGGAAAATATTCTTAATAACAAACAATCTTAAGCCACAATAGCAAAGCAAAAGGCATCACAATCTCATATTTCAATTATTTTACAAAGCAACAGTAATAAAAGACCATGGTACTGGTACAAAATCAGAAATGAGGATCAGTGGAACAGAATAAAAATGCAGGAACAACCCACAGCACATTCAGTCAACTGATTTTTGACAAGGGGCCCAAATATGTACACTGGAGGAAAGAGGCAACACCTCTTAAGAGTGGTGGTGGAATTCTGATGACATATATGCAGATATTGTTTAGATTTATAGCTATTATCATATATCAAATTAAAATCTAAATGCCCTGATTATTAAAACAGTAATAGTTTGTCTGCTTGAAGATAAAGTAGGTAAAGTTATTAAGGACATAGACATAAGCAAAGATTTTGTCAACAGAGTGCCAGTTGCAAAAGAAATAACATCAATAATAAATAAATTACATAAAATTAAAAATCACCCACACAGCAAATTTAAAACAAACAAATAGACAGATTCAAGTGACAAAGAGGGGGAAAAAGTTTTTTGTCAAATGCTTCTCAGAAAATATCTAGAATGCATAAAGAATTTTTAAAATTTCACCCCCAATAAATGGGACATTGAAATAAACAATTCTCAGAAGTAGAAATTTCCAGTAAATACATGAAAATATATTCAATATTCCTGGCAATTAAAAATGTCATTTTACTTCCCCAAAATATGCAAAAATGAGAAACTATTAAAACATTGTAGTGGAGGTCAGGGGAAAAAAATAACCATTCCACATTATTGGTGGGAATGTATACTTTTACAACCACTGTAAAAATAAGTGTGGAGATTCATTTTAAAAAAGAACTATAACTAGGGGCTCCACTTGACCCAGCTATTTCCCTTTGAGGCATCTTCTTGAATTATAGGCATCATTATATTCTCATTATATTCTAGAAGTCAGTTCCAAAAACAAAACAAAAAAATGGATCATTCTCATCACTATTGTGGCAGTGTTGGTATAGATCAAAAAGCATCAGATATAAAATACCTATCCACCTGGACATTATGATCTAGTAAAAAGAGGCAAAAATTAACTAAATGCTGTTATAACCACAGTGAGAGTATTTCCATGTAACAGAGAGATCTAATCTTTTCTAGGGGGTTGAGGAAACTTTCTCTGAAGAAGCCAGTTCAAGGTAGAGGGTAAGATGCTAAATAGGTGTCTACTGTTTGAAGTATCAGCTAATGAAGAATATTAGTGAGGATCTGAGGGTGCACAGATTTTGTGAAAAATGAGCAGCAATATCATTGTGCTAGACCATTTTACCACACAGAAGGAGACCAGATATGAGCATGAGAATGTGGTGTGTTCGTGCTAGTGGAGAACAGGAGGGGAGCATATGCAACATGATTTCTGCAAGCCATTTTTTATGTCCATCAAAAAGGGAGGAAAAGAAGATTCTACTTTGTAATGCTTCTGGATGATTTGTTTTATGACATCAGATAATTTGCATATTGGCAGTAAGCAGTTGAGAGAAATAGATTCAGTTGGTTATTTGACAGTTGCAGAAATTGCTGTATTGAACTTGTTGCTACAGTCATATGCTGGTGGAAAGAATAACAAACTATAACAATGGTATTAGAGAACATATTTGCAGCACAAGTAAAACTATCTCATGTGTTGTAACAGGCTTTCACAGGCTTCTGTTGTTCAAGAAACACTAGTGTTCTCTCATTTTTCCCACAGCCCCCTTGGTAGATATTTGAAGAATCAGGACAGCAGAGACTTAATTTTTACCAAACCAGACAGATGCCCAAAGTCAAGATTTCTGATTCCAGAACTCACCATTGCCTTGCCATTTACTGTGTTTCCAAGAAGAAGTCAAATGTATGTAGTTCTCTGTGCTGTATCATGTGCCCTATTCAGGAATTAGATATAAGAACTGTTTCTTTGATAACAAGCCCACAAACTAGAAAGTATATCCTCAGTTCACATTGTTCTTAGAAAAATATTACTGCTTGCTTTAGAAATAATTCTAGGTCAAAATAGTCCTTGAGAGTCTTAAACAGCCATTGCCTCAGCTATTCTATTGTAACACAGCCTGATAATTTCAGCAAATGAATCTTAAATGCAAATGGGCTAACAATGCTCTTAGCATTGTTAGAAATAATTTATTTCAAAGACACTTATTATTGTCTACCCTAGAGCTGTTAAACCTGTATACACTAGAAAAATAGTCATGCTATTGAAAATGAAAACTAAATAATCAGGGCTAACTATCAAAATGTCCTCAGGTCTTCACTGGATCCTAAAAGCAAAGATAATTGGAGAAATCAGATTTTCTTTTAAGTCTGTACAAGCATTAAGCTACTTGCTAGGAACTAGAATAAATATTTGAACATTATCGGTAAAAGCAATATTGTGCCAAAATTTTATTCTCATCTATTTTTCACTCAACCTTACACTGAATGTGAAAAATCAGTTGTTCTTGGCCTACTGCATCTTTAGCAATGGTTTACTAAGTACTGGCTACATTTAAAGCATTTACTAGAGGTTATGTGGGTACATTAGTGAGACAAAAATAAAGAAGAAAAATGAGATGACTCTTTAGTATACACAGTACAAATGATAAAACCTCAGGTACCAAAAGTGAAGACTAAGAAATGTGAAAGTCTTTGGGGGCAGGTAGAATACAGCAGTGTTGGACACTATATCTCAGCAACAAGGGAGTCAATCACCATTAACCAGTGTTTGGGCATGTAGCTATTCTATGAACAGGGTGAGAGCAGAGGCTTTGGAATCTCCATTTCCTTGTGGGTCAAACTTGTCATGACTGTTATGTGGGGAAGAGCCTCCAGAGACACCACCTGCTTGTCTGTGGACACTCAGTAAGTGCAGTTGCAGTAATGGAACCTATAGAGACCTTCAGTGAGTTCCTCTGCCCAGACCACCTCATCAAAGAAAACACTGGAAAAGTGAGGGAATCTTGTTGATTATAACAACTGAACTAAGAATATTTAAGGGTCATTGCAGATCCAAGGAGGACAAACTAGGAAGTAGATATATCCTAAGAGATCTAAATATTAGGAAGAAAGAGTCTTGCAACAAACATTGCCCAGACACCAGGGAAGGAAATAAACAAATAAAATCATCAACAACAAAGGAATAGAAATGAGACAAAAATTTAAAAACCCAGATATGAAAGCATTACTACAGGGGAATCCAGGGAAAAGGGAAAAGAATAGTCATTCACCAATGACTGATGGTAACAAAAGTAGATCTAGTAAAATGGAAATCAGAACTGATCTCTGAGGTGAAAACAGAGATACTGTCCATAGTGGAGTATACAATTAATAATGCTAAAGAAGAGTTCAGGGGATGGTAGAATCTGAGAAAACAAAAGCAATGGAACATTTTTAAAACCTTCAAATGGAGTTCCAGGTGATTAAAAATGCCAATAAAAATTTGCAAAGTAGGAGGGTGGAAGCTAATGACCGAATTTCAGACCTATAGGAGAGGATTACAACCAATAAACAGGAAAGATATAATTTATGGAAAATGGCAAAAGACCATGAGAAATCAATCCAAAAACTCCTAGGTCATACAAAGAAGAATAACATAAGACTGGTTGGAGTCACTGGGGAAGCAGGAGACAGTGCAAATGAAATAAGAAAAAACAGTTCACAGATACAATGGCAGAAAATCTCAGAGGAAAAGAAAAGTAATTGGACATACAGATAAATAGGGCATACAGGATTCCAAATGGCTATAATATAAAAAAATTATACTTAGGCATATAATTACTAAGGCTCCATATATCAATAAAAGAATGAAATACTGAAAGCTATTAGAATAAAAGAAAAAATACATATGGAAGCCCATCAGGATCACAGCAGACTTCTCAACCCAAGAACTTAACACAAGGATAGCCTGGAGAGAAGTGTTTGAAGCCTTGGAGAAAACAAAACAAAACAAAACAAAACAAAAAAACTTCAACTAGATTGATGTATCCTGCAAAACTATCTTTCAAAATTGACAGGGAAATAAGATACTTCCATGACAAATAACACCTGAAAAACTACAGATACAAAACATGTACTCCAAAATATTTTAAAGAGTGTCTTGGAAGAAAACAATGAAAGTTACAAACCCATGAGAACCAACAGAGTGAACTCATTGGGCAAGACAAGAAACTGAATGGAAAAGGGTGAAAGCAAAGAAAAAAAGAACCAAGAAGGAAAACAACAGTTCTATGTCAGTCCATATCACTCATAACCATTAATGTCAATGGACTCAATGGGCCAATTGAAAGACACAACCTGGTAGAATGGATCAAGAAGCAAGATCCTACAATTTGCTGCCTACAAGAAATACACCCAATTGAGAAAGAAAGCCAAAGACTGAAAGTAAAAGGATGGAAAACAATTCTCCATGTGACAGGAAATTGTAAAATAGCAGGAGTGGCTCTTATTTGCTGACAAAATAGATTTCAAAACAAAACTGATGAAGAGAGACAAAGAAGGTCACTATATTCTCATATAGGGAACAAAGAGAAAGAGATAATAATTATAAATATTTATGCACCAAATTCTAATGTACCCAACTATATATTATAAATATTAATAAATATGAAGAGCAAGATAAGCATTAATACAACAACATTAGGGAACTTCCATACCTCACTGTCACAGATAGATTGATTGAACAAAAATCAATAAGGAAATACTTGAGCTAACCCAAACTTTTGAAAAAAATGGACTTAATTGATGACTAAAAAGTATTTCACCCTACAAAGTGAGAATATACATTTTTCTCAGCTGCTCATAGATCATTCTCTAAAATAGACCACATACAACAGGTTTAAGTAAATGAAAAGGTATTGAAGTTATACCTGGTATACTGTTAGATCACCATGCCTTGAAATTGGAGCTGAATTGCAAAAGAAATTCCAAGATAGACAAAATATATGGAAATTGAACAACACTTTGCAGACTAACCAATGGATCACAGAAGAAATTAAGGAACAAATTAAAGAGTGTTTACAATTAAATGATAATCCCAGTACAACATATTGGAATTTATAGGATACAATGAAAGCAGTTCTACAAGGGAAGTTCATAGCAGTGAATGCCTATACCAGGAAAACAGAAAACTCAAATAAGCGATCTAATGCTGAACCTCAAACTATTAGACAAAAGAGAAGCAAGACAAACACAAAAATCATACTAGGGAAGAGGTTAGAAGAATTAGAGCAGAGATCAATGCAATGGAGACTTAGAGAATCATACAGAAAATCAACAAATTGAAGAGTTGATTCTTCAAAAAGATAAACAAAATTGACAGACCCTTAAGTAACCTTATCAAACAAAAGAAGGAAAAGGTTCAAATCCATGCTATTAGTAATGAAAAGAGGGAGATCACCATAGATCTAGTGTAATAATTAACACTCATCTTGAAAATGTGTACTCCAATAAGATGGAGAATGTAGAAGAAAAGGATAGATACATAGACATGTATGAACTTCTAAAGTTGAATGAAGAAGAGATAAAAATGTAAAACACTCCATTATCAATCTGTGAAATTGAACATGAAATTAAAAACCTACTAACAAAAAAAGCCCTGTTCCTGATGGCTTTACTGCTGAGTTCTACAAAACTTTTAAGAAGAGTTAGTGCCACTATTTCTCAACCTCTTCAATGGTCTTTATCTCAAACTAATGAAAGCTATTTATGAGAAACCATAGTCAGCCTCATTCTAAGTGGTCAAAAACTGAAACTTTTCACACTAAGATCAGGAACAAGACAAGGATGTCCACTGCCACCCCTCTTGTTTAATATAGTACTGGAAACATTAGCCACAGCAATTAGGCAAGACAAGGAAATAAAAGGAATAAAGATAGGAAAGGAAGAAATTAAACTGTCATTTGCTGATGATATGATACTCTACATAGAAGTCCTAAAAACTCAACCAAAAGACTTCTAGACTTAATTGCCAAATTTAGTATCATAGGTGGATACAAAGTCAATGCTCAAAAACAATAGCCTTTGTATGCACAAATAGTAGGTTCACTGAGAGAGAAATTGAGGAATAAATTCCTTTCACAACAGCATCCAAAAAGAAAAAAGAAAGAAATATCTAAGAATAAATCTAACAAAAGAGTTGAAAGACCTTTACTCTGAAAACTACAGTATTTTGAAAAAGGAGGTTGAAGAGGATATCAGAAAATGGAAAGACATCCCTTGTTCATGGGTAGGAAAAACCAACACCATCAACTATTCCCACGACTAGTATACAGATTCAATGAAATTTCAGTTGAAATCCCAACACCATACTTCACAGATCTAGAGAAAATAATTCATCTAGAACCACAAGAGACCTAGAATAGCAAAAGCAATTCTAGAAAACAATGACATGGCAGGGTGCATCACGTGCCCCAACTTGAAACTATACTACAAAGCTACTGTGATAAAAACTGCATACTGCAGGCAAAGTAACAGATCCAGGAATCAGTGAAGTAGATTAGAAAATTCAGAAAGAACCCCAGATACAGTAAGCTACCTCATCTTTGACAAAGGAGCCAAAAATCAATGGAGGAAGGACAGCCTCTTTAACAAAGGGTGCTGGGAAAATTGGGCTCTAACCTGCCAAGGACCAATGCTAGACCTATCTCTTTCACTGTACACTGAATTTAAAATCAAATTTAATGTTTAGAAACCTAAAGATTGAAACAGAAACACTAAATCTGCTGCAAAATGCTTTATGTAGAACTCTTGGAGATGTTCGCTTAGGGAAAGACTTTATAAACAAAATCTCTATAGCACAAGAACTAGCAGAAGGAATCAATAAATGCAATCTAATCCTATTGAAAAGTTTCTGCACAGCAAAGAAACTACCAGCAGAGTGAAAATACAACGAACAATATGGGGAAAAATTTTTGCCAGCTGTTTCTCAAACAAAGGGCAATATCTAGAATATATAAAAGAGATTTAAAAAATCCACCCCCCCAATTTAAAGACCCAATGAAAAAATTGTGATACAATGGTAAGGTGGAAAAGGATTTTGATTCTCTCTTACTGGACAGTAAATATAAATACAGTACCTCAGATCTATTGCTTTCAGAGCCAAAGAGGGAGCAGTTTAATTCTTGTGTATAACCAGTGTTTAAGGAAGTTTTCATGAAAAAGATAACTTTGAGATACATCTTCCTTGAGTGATCAGCTGTCTGAGTTTGTTCTCTGTTCTCTGCTGAATACAATAGCTAGTACAATTAACGAAAAGCTTAAAAAAATCTGTACCCCAAATTTAAAGACCCCCCCAAAATATATATATATATATATATTGAGACAGGGTCTCGCTTTGTATTTCAGGTTGGCACTGGCACTTCCTATCCCAGGCTAGCGTTAAACTCATGGCAACCCGCCTGCCTCTGCCTCCTGAGTGCTGGAATTACAGGGGTGAGCCGCCATGCCTGGCACTGTGGTATGTGGTACTGAAAGCTGGTGGTCATGAGTCACCATGCCCAGTACTGTGGTATGTGGTTTCCAGGAATCTAATTCAGGACCTTGCATTTGCTAGGCATGCACCAGAACCACCAAGCTAAATCTCTGGTCCTCAAGTAGATAATATTTTTTATCACCTTAATATTTCAATAGTACCGGAATGTTTGCTACAATGAAGAGATTTAACTCATATACATTATACGATGAACCCTGGACTTATGAGCTCAATTGGTTCATGTAATGCAAGTCAATTAATTGAAGGTTCAGGGTCCTCTATACAATCTTCAAAATTTCTCTGTTGTATAATTTTAAGGTACACTGTCTTCCAGGCAGATCTGAATCAAGGATTTCTTAATTATCCCCACACACGAAAGCTTGTTGCAATGTTCCTTCTAAAACTCTTTCAGGGTTAAATCTGTGTCTAAGACTGTCAGGGAGCATAAATCGATGACTATTTGGTGATAACTCAAGACTTTGGTCATAAGTTAAAACTAAATTCTGGTCATAACCCAAGTCACTATGAGTTGCTCAATGTCAGTTAACTCGAGTCTCTTTGTTTAAAAAATAAATAAAACAAAACAAACAAAATATAGGACTGGCTATTTAGCTCAGTGGTTCTGGCACTTGGGAGGCAGAGGTAGGAGGATTATTGAGTTCCAGGCTCTCCTGAGCTCTCCTGGCCAGCCTGAACTACAAAGCAAGACCTTGTCTCAGAAAAGAAAAAAGAAAAAAAAAAACAAACCACACACACACACACACACAAACAAGAATCATGTCATGGAAACGTGAATAATAATAAAAGAATTTATGACTGTTCCCTAGAATGCAAAGTCAAAAATACAACCAAAATTGGGTCAGCCCAAATAAAGTCAGAGGATACTATCACATCACAACTTCTAAATTTATACTTTAGAGTTCAAGTTATCAGTAGAGACTAATTTGTGGTCTTTTGGTGCCTGAGCTGATTGCATGTACCTCCATAGCCTATGGTCAGTTTACACACCAGGTGAACTCTACAATCCTTTCATACAAAATTTCTCCCAAGAGGTCCATTCTGTAGTACCAGTTATATCTATGGTTCTGCCATGCTGTCCTAATTATTCTTCCAAATGTTTTATATATTTTTTATCTCTTTTAGTTACTGTCTCTATTCTAGTTTGGAAAGCTTTCGCCAGTCTGTTTCAAAATTTAGTACCAATTTTTTTGTGTGAAGATATCCCAAACCCATCCCTTCACACTTAGTAGTATCTTAGTGGTGTCAATATACTCTGAAGTAATTTTATTATACTATGAAGAATTTCATTGTAACTTACC
This sequence comes from Thryonomys swinderianus, assembly GCA_004025085.1. Lineage (NCBI taxonomy): Eukaryota > Metazoa > Chordata > Mammalia > Rodentia > Thryonomyidae > Thryonomys > Thryonomys swinderianus. The sequence continues at coordinate 26,591 of PVIC010003582.1, read as the reverse complement.
ATTTATTAATCTTTCCTTCTCATAATAGATTACAAATTCCTTGAAGATAACACTCATCTCTATTTGTTCTTTGTACCTCCAATATTTAATGCATCAGTGATTGGTGAATAGGTGTGATTATACACTTTGTAGAAAAGCATGTGTAGCTGCATAATGTCTGATAAAATAGAAAACACAAAGACATGCTAGATTCTAATGGCTTGTGAAAATTTATTATCCTTCTGAAATCATGACTCCATCAAAGAAAAGAATTTTTATTTTATCCTCTAAAATACATATTTTAACATGTTTGGATTAATAAAAAATACCCTTCTCCTTTTTAAATTATAATTTCCTCATTGATCTTGAACTTTATGTATTAACAGTCTCATCTTTTAAAACTATGGCAATATCTTTTTTCATCTTTTTTATTTTACTACACCAGATAAGACTATTAGTAGCAATCATATACTTAATAATTATAACTTTAATGTTATTGATCAATGAGAATACACTTCAATTTAGAAAATTACCTATGACATTTTATGTTCAATTTTGATACATAGTTTATATTAAGCCTAAGATAGTCCCTATTTATTATTGGTTTGGTGGAACTTGTTACTTACTATTCGTATATACTGAATATTTTATGTCATTTGTTTCCTTTTCTTTAATTTCTACATGTATCACATTACATTTCTTTTAAAAGTAGAAAACTTGATATGGCCATGATGTACTTTAAACAAATTATTGGGTTGAGTTTACTATTTTTTTTTTTTTGAGACAGGGTCTCAGTCTGTAGTATAGGCTGGCCCTGAACTGACTATGTAGTAGGCCAGGCAAGCCTCGAACTTGGCAATCCTCCTGCCTCTGCCTCCTGAGTGCTGGGATTACAGGAATGAGCCGCCACACCCACCACTGTGGAGATATGGTGCTGACTGCTGGTGTTTGTTGTATGTGGTAACCAGGGATCAAACCAGGGACCTTGTGCCTGCTAGGCAGGCACCAGAACCACTGAGCTAAATCTCTGGCCTGAGTTTATTAATATTTTTAAAATAATTTTTACTTTGATTATCAAAACAGAGTTAACACTTTACTCTTTTGTACTTAATTTGTTTTTTCATAGTGGTATATGTTAAAATGTATAAGTATAGTTATAGTCATATATGTTAAAAAGTATAAGTATTTGATTAATTTTCATAAAAATTCAGTGATAGTCTATGTACTTTTTTCCACTTCTCAGTCACTAGCATTCATTCTCTTTTTTGTTTGTTTGTTTGGTTTTTGAGGGAGGGTCTCGCTTTATAGTTCAGGCTGGCCCTGAGCTCACTGTGTAGCCCAGGCAAGCCTTGAACTCAGCAATCCTCCTGCCTCTGCCTCCGGAATGCTGGGATTACATTCAAGGCACATTCATTCTCTTGATAACTCATAAGTCTTTCTAAATCAAATGGTGTAGTTCTTTCTTTCATTTGCATAATATTCCTTGATGCACACATATTCAATAAGTCCATATTGGAGAGCACCTATACTTTTTTTTAATATGAAAAAGACTGAAGTTAAGGGAAGGACCCACCCTAGTTGCAGATGAAAGGAAATGGCCCCAGTTTTGATGACCTCAAGTCTTCTAGAGTAGGTCTGTCATCATCTTTGGAAACTGGTCTCCAGGTCTGAGGTTACTTGCCTTCAAACAGACTCAGACTAACAGTGCTTTAGTTGCTTCCAGGCCTTCGACCTTGGAATGCCCTTGATTTCTCATCTTCTTGGATCTTCTGGCCATCCAGCAACCTGATGACCACTGAAATCTCCTGCCTTTGATCCTATAACTATACTTCATAAGTCTGCTTGCACAATTACATATATATTTTCTACTTATTCTGTTCCCCTAAAGAACCCTATCTAATACAAATTTTGGTATCACTGATGGTGGCTCTAAAAAAAACCAGAATTGCAAGGAGGAATTTTTCTCTTTAATGTAATGGTTCTTGGAGTTGGCTCTATAATTTGATGAGACCTAAAGTTGCCATCCAAGAGTTCTTCTTCTGCTATGCAGAGTACTCGTAGTCTTTGATTTGAGCTGTTTAATGCACAACATAGAGCTAATTGATTATTCTAATTTTCTACTTATGTAATACAAGGATATTAGTGACTGTATACACAATACTTTTGGACATTTTTGGACAAGTCCAAAGTATAATGATTTGGCTAGTTGCTCAATAGCAACTTTGGGCAAACTCCTGAGGAAAAATAATGAATTCAGAGATTCAAATCCCCAGTTCCAGTTACACATGAACAATGTAAAGTGTGTCCTTCTAAGTGTCCCAAAGAAGAATCTACGCTCCCTTATTCATTGGGCTGACACTTTTGAAAACCAAAAACAAGCTCTTGTAGTGTGATTGGTTGAATTATAAGTGTGAATTCAATGTTCAGCCTTGAAGAATATCTCCATTCAACATGAGGAGCTGACTGAAAAATAATAAGGCTCCTATAAATGTTTGTAAGTAACCTGACAATCCTGGGGACAATTGAGCTTATAAAAACTAATGGAAAAAATGAGAATTAAATTGTGTCATACACTGGTACAAATTCCCAATGTTAAGTGTGATCACGGTGTGTATATACAATGTACCAATAAAGATAATTTTTAAAAAAAACTAATGAGATTCTTTGAAGATCTTCTTTGTACCGTACTCTTATCAACATGTTATGCTGTGTCTTATTTTTAGTTTAATTTTTATTTAAGTCATTTAACAAATATGGTAGTATTTCATTTTTTATTTCAATATACTTAGGACTGATGAAATTAACTATTTTTCATGTATTGACTATTGAGATATTTTCTTTCATAAATTGCCTATTTAGTTTGTTTCTTTTCTTATCAGTCTGTCTGCCTTTTACTAGTATACAGTAATTTTCCTGTAGTTTTGATCCACGATTAATATATAAAAATGTACAATAGAAATTGAATTATTCCAGTAAACTTTTAATAATATTGTATTAGTTACTTTTCCCTCATTGCTAAGACAAAATACTTGAAACTCAGACTTAAAGGGGAAAAGGTTTATTTGGTTTACAGTTTATAGAGGTTTCAGTCCATAATTGACTGCCTCTAGGGCAGGGTGTGGAAGGGACAGCAGAAGGAGCAAAAGCAACAAAAGACCTAACGGTATTTTTTGCCCCGTTTAGCCAGGGGTGGCATATATGTATCACAGAGGAGAAACAACATGGTGCGCACAAAGTAGCAAAACTAATAAATGACCTTAAGGCATCTTTCTGCCCCTTTTATCCCATTCAGACTATTGGGATTAGGGGGGTGTCAAACCAAACACTCACATGTAGTGGTTCAGTAAACATGTGCTCTTAACTCCAGCATCACACATTCCAGATTCAGCCTTATCTGAAAAAGCATGAGGCTCTGGAGCAACATCTAGACACAAGCCATAACAAATCCTACTTATGAATACATACAATAAATGTATATATAGACATGCTAGTGTGTATATATATATATTATTTATGAACAAATATGTATAATAATCTATAATCTTTTTCCAATTTTTGCTGTGCAATTGACTTTTAATAAATACTTTAAATTTTAGTATAGTTCGTCCATTAATCTTTTGTAGTTTATGTTTTTATGTTTAGTATAAGAAATCTTTGCCAACCCCAAACATATAAAAGAAGTCTAACATATTTTCTTCTAGAAGTTTTACTGCTTTGTTTAATCACATTTAGATTTACAGTCATTCTGGAATTGATTTTTGCACATGGAGTGAGGAATGTGTCAAGATTAAATATTTTTCTATATGATATGCAATTGACTCAGCATCAATTATTGAAAAAAATACTCTTCTTACACTGTATTACTATCATCTTTGATATAAATCAAGTGACCATATAAGTGTAGAGACTTTTTTAGATTCTCAATTCTGTTTCATTGATTTATTAGCCTATCTTAACTCTGAAACCACATGGTCTTAATTAGTACTACTTTATGTAAAGTTTTGATATCTGGTAATAAAATTCCACAACTTTGTTTTTATTGTGCAGAATTGTCTTATTTATTCTTGGATCACTGCATTCTCATATATATTTTAGAAGAAGCTTAAGAATTTACAGATATCTTTTGGGATTTCCTCTAATTTATGGATCAATTTAGAGATAATCAGCATCTTTACATTTCTGAATCATATAATTTATAAAGGTCCATTAACTTAGAAAGACAATCTTTGATTTTTCTCAGTGTTTTGTAATTTTTCTGTGACTATGCCTTCAGAACATAGTTTATGAGGGTTCTTGATGTTAATGTAAATAGTACCATTTTAAGAAAAATTTATTTTGCAATTAAAGAATGAATTTATATCCACAGAACTTAAGTTAATTTTTTAAAAAATATTTTAATAATTTTGTGACTTTTCAATAATCATAGACATTATGTATAGCTGATGCTCATTTTTCCAAACTATATGCTTTTTTCCTTGTTATACTGAAATAGAGGTTTTTTCACAACGTTGTACAATATTGAATAACATGATGAAAATTCTTTAATAAATAAAAATTCTTTAATAAATAAAAATAAAATTTTAATTCTATGGAAAAATATTTTGCTACTTTCTGGTATTTTTAAAAAAAATTTTGAGGGCCGGAGGGTTAGCTCAGTGGTTCCGGCGCCTGCCTTGCAAGCGTAAGGACCTGAGTTCGATCCCCGGTTACCACATATAATGCTGGGCGTGGTGGCTCACGCCTGTAATCCCAGCACTCGGGAGGCAGAGACGGGAGGATTGCTGAGTTCGCGGCGGCTTGCCTGGGCACCATAGTGAGCTCAGGGCCAGC
>PVIC010003582.1:0-21682 GCA_004025085.1 Thryonomys swinderianus | reverse complement strand
TTTGAGGGGGGAAAGGAAGAAAGAGAGAGAGAAGTAGGGACAAAGAGAACTGTTTCGGATGAATACAGAGTATTCAAAAGGAAAATACTCTGGCATTTCACTTTTAAATATAATTTGTTTAGATATTTTATATATTTTGAACTAGAGCTGTGTATAGTGAAGTATGCAAATAAATGTTCATAATTTATGTAACTAATTTAATATATAGATATGTAAACATATATAGAGTTAAATTATATCTGTGCAGGTTATACAGCTATACATACTGATATTTCTTTGTAACCTCTTAGGATCAAGATACAGCTGATCCCATGCATTTCAGATAGGTCACATGCATATACTCTCCTCCCTTTCCTGCCAATGCCTCTGACTTAGAAACTAAAACTAACTGGCATAAATAGTCAAAGAAGCTTACTGATGAAATCTGTTAATCATTGAATGGAGTATAGACTGTAATGGAAAATAAGTAAGTTAAATCTTCAAGGATCAAAGATAAAATATCCATCCTTCCCCTATTTTAGAATTCAATGTTGCCTCCTATTTTAATTGAAAAAAGTATGCACACTCAAAGTTCCAAGGTTTTTCATTTCACCTTGATATGATCCTACTCCAGTCGTGCTTCTCCTTGAAAATGAAAGCACTATATTCACATAAGATATGAAGAGGCTGGAGGTAGAGCTCAGGAGATCATATGTCTGACATGCACAGTGCCCTGAATATCACATTCAGTAGTAAAAGGCAAGTAGAAATAAAAAGGCATCAGTGATATATAAAATGAAAGCATTACAAACAGAGAAATCTGAAAAAAAACTTTAGTAATATTTTAGATATGACAAAGATTACAATATCCTTTATTTCTGAATTCAGTTGTCAAGTCTGCAGGAATAATTGAATAGAGAAGTAAGACCACTAGAGGTATTGGAACACTGGTAAGGAAAGTGGAGTTCATTTCAGGTATTTACCAGTGTAAAGTGACCGGTACGTTTGCTGACGATTCTATACCTAAAAACTTTGATTTAGTAGTGGTCTGGGAAATTGGAGATTAGTTGCAAAGTGAGGAGCAGATGCTTAATCACCCTGTGTTTAGATTTCAAAGGCCTTGTGGAAAGCAGAGCCTGATCTCCATATAGAGCTGTCTTAAACCATTCCCTAAAACCAGAACCCATGCCAACTATACCATTAGTCAAATCAAGTTTCAAAGCCCTGGCTGCCTAACAGAGACACAAAATAAGTTGTCCTGGAAGAACTTCCTACATTTGAGTCTCTGATACTCTATTATCCTTAAATAATGAATTCTGTAAGATGCCATATACAACAAAAAGTATATCCCCAAAGTGCAGGGTACAGGCAAATAGTAGAAGTTATGATTTAAGCAGTTTCATTTCGTAGCCACTTGGCCTTATTGCTACAGGGACTGTGTCAATGCAGAACATTCCAATCGAAGCATGTGAAAGTGGACACCAACTCACCCCAGGGTCACTGGGAATTAGAAGAGAACAGAAGGGACTAAGATCTCAAAATTCCCTTGAAAAGTACATACCCAATAACCTAAATTCTTCTACTACAGTCCTTCCTCTTGAAGGTTTCATCACCTTCTAGGAGTGCTACATCCTGGTGGCAAAACTCCACACATGGACCTCTGGGAATCTTGAAGATCCAAACTAATGTAGTTGATCCTCTACTTTATTCCTTACACTACAATTAATTCAAAATAGATCATACTATAAAAGCCAGAGTAAAATTTTCAAGGATTTTACAAAGAATCCTAGACATATCTGCTGGTTTACCAGATGTTTTTTACTTAGAAAAGGAAAGACACTATCCATAAAATAGTTGAAAAATTAGTTTTAAAATTAGAGTAAGCTTCACATTAATGAAAAAGCAAGCTACAGAGAGAAAATGTAGACACAAAATACATGCGTGATAACATATCTATATGCAGAATACATAAAGAAATGCCACAAATTATTTTTTATTAATGAACAAAACATTTGGATAAGCACTGGAGAAATGAGATATTCACATGGAAACAAGCTGATAGAAATTATCTCAATTAACAAAACTTACACAATTTACATCCACAAAGAGATTTTAAAGTACAAAAGCAATAAAATAATGTGCTTACCATTTGGTTCGTGAATGGGCTCTGAAGGCTCAGATGTTGAAGGCACATATGTTGCTTCTCAAAGGATGGCACTGTTGGGAGGTGAGGAACCTGTTGTAAGTGGAGCCTAGTGGAAGACAGCTGTTGGGGATGCTGGTTCTCATGGATTTTTCCTGTCTTTCTGCTTTCACCATCACATGTTCTCAGCATGACTCACAACAGACACAAAAGCAAAGGGCCAACAAGTCATGGACTGAAACTTCCAAAACTATATGCCAAAATATTTTTTTTCTTTCTAGTTTATATATATATATATATATATTTGTTGTAGGATTGGAAAGTTGACTAAAACTGCCTATAACAAATACGGTATTTTGAAAGCTAGGATAGTACTTAAAAGAACTGAAAAGCCAACTACTAGTACGAACTGAAATTCATGGTGAGAGAATGAAATTGAATGACCACTTTGGAAAACCATCTGCTACTGTCTCAGGCAGCTAAAATAATTTGACAATCTTGATGATTAATTTCATTCCATATATGACAATTTGAGCCTGCAATCAGGCATCAAGTGCTAGTTGGTTTCCTTGGGAAAAGGTGCCATTTAGGGTTCTGTTTTGTATCTTTTGTATACAAGCTCATTAAGGAAACACCAGGTTGGCTGGTGAAAAAGCTGCTTACTTTACATGAGAGAGATGTGTATGGTGAAGATCATAACCAATTCGTGTGTAATGCTACATGCAGGTGCATTTGTCAAAGACTCAAACAAAATAATATTGAAAAACTAGTGAAAATGAACTCTGAGTGAGGTAAATTAGTGACTATCTTGGCACACAGAGCAAAGATATTAATGGCCTATATAAATGCTACCAGAAACCTAGGATCCTCTTAATAAGTTGATACAGTGAGTAAACAATCTACTAGGAAGATAACCCATTCCCACTATTTGTCTTTGTTACATTTCCAGCAAAACATTACACACGCATTTGTTTATGATCCAGGTCTACTCAGTTTTCTTTTCCATAAACTGGTGTTAGAATATATATATATATATATGTATATATATATATATATATATATATATACATATATATATATATTTTTTTGAGACAGGGTCTCGCTTTGTAGTTCAGGCTGGCCCTGAGCTCACTATGTAACCCAGGCAAGCCTAAAACTCAGCAATCCTCCTGCCTCTGCCTCTTGAGTGCTGGGATTACAGGCGTGAGCCACCATGCCCAGCACTGTGGTATGTGGTATTAATTGCTGGTGGGTGTGAGTCACCATGCCCAGCATTGTATGTGGTTACCAGGATCGAACTCAGGACCTTACACTTGAGAGGCAGGCGCCAGAACCACTGAGCTAAATCTCCGGCCCTAGAATATTTTTTATAAGGTGTAAGTGAAATGACTACAGTGAAGCAGTGGTAGTTGTACTAAAGCTGAAACCATGCCATGCAGCCACATTTACTGGACTTGCTAGAGCTAGACTGAATACTATTTCTATCTTTCAAGACAATAACTGAAACATGAGGCAATTTTTATTTAGGAAGTTATCTAACACCAGCTATCTAACAGGCACCATGTATTCATAGAGCATAGTAGAAACTTGGGGCTAACTTTGAAATGGAGTATTGTTTTGCAGAAAGAGAGCAAAGAGGACAGGGGTCAGTCCTTGAGTCCCCAAGTTCTGCAGTCAGTTCCTTGGTGGGGACTTGCTGGACTTGCTTTGTTTCTGCATCTCTGTCCCACAGATGTTTCTAAAACAGGTGTCTCTGTAACTGGCTTTAAGTTAACCTAGAAAACATCTTCAAACAGAAAGCCTGAAGAAGTATCACCATCACTGGATCTCTTTGTTCAAGGAGGGGCAAGGGAAAATATGACAGTTTGATTTTCACCTTATACAAGATATCCTGACAGATTGGGTTAAAGAACATCAATGTGCAGATCTCTGACTTTTCATGGGTATTGGTTTCCCACTCTAGGGCATATATTTGTTGCTTCTTCCTTGTGAAACACAATTAAGAGAATTTAATCAATCATGTGAACCAGTATAACATTTTGTGTGCTAACAGGGAAATCAGGCTGTCTTTGCAGTATGCTATTAACTGAGAATAGGAAGGGTAATATGGAACAATAACATGTTTATAATATATTGCTCTACTAATATGTTGAAAAAAGTTGCTTTATTCATAACAATACATGAAAAAAAGTGAAAATATTCTAAGTTCCAAAGATTTGTTGTTGTTTGCGTTGATGTCATTACTTCATCCACCACCAACCATTGCTCTGGCAACCAGATAAGGTGTACTTCATCAACAGGAATAACTATATAAAGATGGAATCAGATATCCAAGAAATAGAGACAAGTTATTCCCATACCAATTCCATCAGCTAAACACCTCCTTCCAGAGGTGACAGTGCTTGACTAAAAATATGTGGTCATTGATCTGGATAAAACATTGGTGCACAATTCATTTCAGGCTGAAGTGGCCACATGTGGATGAGTTCTTTTTACTGACAGCTTGCCTACATATACGGACCCTGTGGCTGCCCTTCTGAGTCACTAGGGTGTGTTCCAGGCCTGACTCTTCAGATCCTGTCTGTGAATCAGGTCACCAGACGAGTGACAAAAGAACCACTGGGTCTATAGATATTTGTCCCAGGTGCCATAGAAAAACTGGATTCAGAGGTAACCAGGCAGGAGATCACTGGAAACTGGACTTCATTGAGGAAAAATCAAGTAAAAACTGGTATAATTACTTGGATTGCACTTACTTCACAGTACAGGATGCACTCACCTTGGTAGCAGAATGTTTTTAGAATGCACTATTCTATAGTAACTGGTAATCTAACCGTTGCTTTATTGGCTTCTGTAACTTGCTTCTGTATAGAAACCTCCTGATAATGGGTGGAGGGGGTATCAGATTTTCCTTTAAATACTGTGCCTGAATTGGGCTCAGGGACTTCCTCTTACCATAGAGGAATGCTCCCCAGCTGGGTAATAAAGCTCTTGGTTAGACTTTAGGATTGTGTCATGTCCTGAGAGACTGTTGCTTGGTGGGACTTGATGCCAACAATCACAATTTTCTAATATTGTGAATTAGGCTGATCTAGAATTGTCCCTACTATATATGTGAAACAATACTTTAATTAATGTTCCATCAATTTCATTTCTAGTGAAATTCTGATCAATGAAAGATCACTACAGATTCCTATGTGTCAAAATATTCTAATTGCAACTCTTCTTGTGAATTTTTGTGGCAAGTGTGCCTAATTTTAGGTGCTGATTATTAAGCATAACTACCTGTTCCCTCACTAGTAGGACCTTAATTCGAACAGAAAAACCTAGTTCCAGTGTGGCTTACTCCATCATCATCCCTGCCCAACACCAGTAAGCTGTCACAAAACAGATTTATTATGTGTGATAGTTAATTAATTTGAATAAGAAGTGTCATCTTGAAGAAGAAACACTTGGCTGATTGGTTTAGAACAGTTTTGGGTTTGTCTAGATGATAAAATTACTGAGAAGGTAAAACCCACCTTTAGTGTGAGCAGCACCACCCAATAACCTTGCAGCCTGAAAGGAATAAAGAGGGACACTGTATCTTCTTTTCCTCCAGTGAACACTCACTGATAGATTATGGAAGTTAGTACTTTTTAGCCAGTGTATTTTCAAAGCTTTTTTGAAAGATGTATCACCTGAGCTTTCCATGACATTAAGTTTAGTGGGTGGCTAAACAAATTTAAAGTAAATCTACTAAAATATCCCCTCATCTGCTTTTGTATCTAATTAATCTTCATTGACTGTGTCCATGTCAATAAACTTGTATATGAAGAACACTTTCAATTTTTATGAAACAATTTAATCGTCACGTTTTTCTCACTTTTGTTATAATACTCCTTGAGTTTATTTATATGGATGCTTTTTGCACTCAGGTCAAATCAAATTATATTTTCATTTCCTGGACCAAGTCTTGTACTTCAGACTGTGACCAATCTCTTCTTAAGAGCCTATGAGAAATAGGTGGTGGTGTTGAGTCTGGAGGAAAATCAACATTTCCAAAAATGCAGGATAATGAAGTTTTAATGAAGGAAAGACTAATCCTTTCAAAAGGGGTAGTTGTCAGATAGGAGTTCCAGGGGTAATAGTAGTTTAAATTTCACAGATTTATTAGTATCCATAGTATTCCTTTTAATCTCAAATCTTCACACTTTCTAGGCCAATCATTTTACTTTAGCCTAGGATTTTTGTTATACTAACAATCAAGCTCTAATCTTATATCTTAGATGTAATTGTCCTAAAATAGAAGCTGTAATACAGGTGTTGTGATTTTCTCATGTAATCTGATTTGGGATTTAGGCTTTTATTTTATCCTTTTCTTTGTGCTCTCCTATATTATAATCACTTTGGTCACCTTAGCAGTGAAGAGCCATCAGTGATCTCCCAATGTCTTAGTCTTCATTTGCATTGCATAGCATGCCACCAATAATGTTAATCTAGGTAATTGAGAATCCATTACATGCCATCAATTACTAGGGCAAGAAAGTAATTTGTGTGCAGCTTAAACACATGAGCAATGCAGCAGGGGACTCCTATTTCCTGGGGTCACTCTGCTACAAATTACTTTAGCACTCAGATTTTAAGTAGAAAAGAAGTAGCTTACTCAAACAGAGTGATTGATTTGAGTTTAATGAAAGTATTTTTAAATGAATAACTAAAATTGAGAAACAGTTATAAGCAATTATCACTTGTAGGTCTGAAGAAGAAAGGAAAGTCAGCAGGAGTGAGTCATTCTTGGAGTTAAGTGGCAGACTCTCTAGCTGTAACAGAGAACCAATTGATGGAAATCATGGCCTTCATTAGGAGGATGTAGATAATTCATAGCCATCCAGCAGGGAGAGATGTGACAATTATTTGTTTTCATTTTCTCCTCTACATTCTCATAGGAGTGCTTGTTGGTGTCTGATATGCACCAGAATCCAGAGTTCAAGCGAACTTTTTGATGTGGTCTGTACATTTACCATTTCATAGTTGGTAGAGGTTTCAGAGGGGGTGGTGGTAAAAAATGGAAAACATCTAGGACATATTCTAATTTGTTTAAATTTTCCTTACAACCTCTAAATAAGGTATTAACCAATGAAAAGGCTTACTTAGTTAAAGTGATTCCTAATGTTTTGAAGGAATGGATATTTTAAGTGACATCTTTTATTGCATTTTTATTTGGAATTAGGGTAAAGATATTCAATAGACAAGTATTTTGATGTCTAAAACACACAAAGATGTCTTGTTAATTTTGATATTTTCTCTACAAATTCTCTGCAGTATCCATTAAGACTTTTGTATCAATAATAGTATTTTTCTGATTTTACAATTGTGGTAGAGTTTTGTCACTGTGACAAAATACCTGAGATAATCAACTTACAGGCAGAAATGTTTACTCTTGCTCATGTTCAGAGCTTGCAGCTCATGGTCATTGGGTCCCATTGCAGAGGGCCTACACTAAGGTGAGGCTGTCTGTCATGGTGGTGTGTATGCAGAAGAGCAAGCTGCTCACCTCATAACAACAGAACCAAAGAGAAAAAGAGCATTCAAGATTTCAGTATCCCCTTCAAGGTTACAGCCTCATATGACTGAGAGATTTCCAACCAGACTCACTATTCTCTTAAATGTTCTGCCACTCCCCAACAGAGCCATCTGTGGGAAATCAAACCTTTAGACCCATATCTTTGAGGGCCCACTTGCCCAGACCATAGAAATTATATGTAATCTTTTACTCCATCTTACTTAGTCAGCTAAGATTTCTTAATAGATATCAAAAACAAAGGGTGATATCAGAATTCTTGGTTTTGCTGCTGATTTAGAGCAAATATTTTAGTATTTCCCTGTTGTATATAAGAAGTGTTGTAGGTTTTCATAAACACATTTTACCAGATGTATTATGTAATGTTTTGCAACATATATTTTAGAAATTTGTGATATAATACACACACATCTTCACATATTATCCATTGGTAATGAATATGAGATTACTTTAGATTTTTAACTCTGACTTAGAAGTTACAGATTTGAAGAAATATCAGCCAAGATGGTTGTCACCTGAAAGATCACCTGGAATTACACTGGCTTCCAAGATGGCCCACTCATGTGACTGGAGATTGAAGCTCCTTTTAAATGCAATTTCTCTCCCTGTGCAACTCTCTGTAGCATTGTAGTACAGTTGTTGACTATTGAGTGAACACTCAACAGACAGCAAGACAGAAGCAGTCATACATTATTATTTACAAATACCTTATTGAAACAGAGATCAGTCCAACAGAATATGATAGACATCAAATAAGGGCTATAGGAGGTTATTATTGTTGACTGAGCTCCTGTCCCATACCCCAGCAGACCACAACAATCCAGACTGAAGTTAGTGGTGCTAGTTGACTTGTAATCAGGCTAAAGTGGAAAATAGGTCAATTTTCCAAAAACAGAGCAACCAATCCAAAGGTGCCCAGACAACTTGAGACACAAGTTAAATCCTCTCTAACCCTGTAACAAGTAACTTTTGAACAACTGATACATTATTTGTTCTTTATTTCTGCTTTCAGCATCTCTTCTAAGGAAATAACTTGCAAATATTCCACAACAAAATAATGGAATAATCTAAGTAGAAGTAATGGAATCTAAGAAACAACGGAACTACTCAATCAAATAAAAATAGTAAACCTTGTAAAAAAGACTTCTGTAAATAACCTAAAGTCCAACCAGTAGGTACTGCAGAAAGACAATGAAGGAGTCTAGGAATGTGATAACTTGGATAAAAAGCATTTATAATGTATGATCTGTATTTATTAACCTTTAGAAAATTAGGCTATAATCAAGGCATATAACAGAATTTTTAATGTAAGAATCTTCCAATTATGAAAAGAGCATGTTTTAAACAATTAAGAAAGAAAACTTCTTTTAACTAGAGGCTTAGTGAAAAATATGTTATTTCATAAAGTGAATAAAATATTTATTTAACCATTAAAAAATGTCTACACCACATACAAGGACTTTTGGAAGAGATGAATGCCAATAGTAGTATTGAAAAAGGATCAAAAGATAAATGTTGAGCCAGAGATTTTTCTCAAGTGATACTATGCTTACCTGGCAAGCACGAGGGCCCTAATTTGATCCCCCATACCGTAAATAAATAAATAAATAAATAAATAAATAAATAAATATGCCAATTAAGTCTAACAGTTGTTTGGTGCAGTTTTTTGGATCTTCTGTATAGAGTATTATGTCATCAGCAAATAATGACAGCTTAATTACTTCCTTTCATATCTTTATTCCTTTTCTTTCTCTTGTCTAACTGCTTTGGATAATGTTTCTAGCATTATAATGAACAGGAGTGGTGATAATGGACATCCTTGTCTTATTTGATCTTAGTGTGAAAGGTTTCAGTTTTTGACTGTGTAATATGATGTTGGTTGTTGGTTTCTTATTTCTAATAAATAGCTTTTATTAGTTTGAGATAAAGTCCATCTATTCTGATTTTCTGTAGGGTTTTGATCATGAATTGGTGTTGAATTTTGTCAAACCCTTTTTCTGCATGTATTGAGATGACCATGGTTTTTGTACTTGAGTCTGTTAATATAGTGTATTCTTTTTATTGATTTATGTATGTTTAACCATCTTTGTATTTCTGGGATGAATCCAACTTGGTCAGAGTATATGATCTTCTTGATAATTCTCTGTATTCTGTTTGCCAGTATCTTATAGAGGATTTTTTCATCAGTGTTCATTAGGGAGATTAGCCTGTAGTTCTCTTTTCTGGTTAGATCTTTTTCTCCTTTCAGGATCAAGGTAATGGTTGCTTCCAGGAATGAATTTGGGAGTACGATTTTCCTTATGATTTCATTAAAAAGTTTGAGAAGTAGTGGCATTAACTCTTCTCTGAAAGTTTTGTAGAATTCAGTAGTAAAGCCATCAGGATCAGGGCTTTTCTTTGCTGGTAGATATTTTATTACATTTTTAATTTCACAGATTGATATTGGGGCATTTAACATTTTTATATCCTCTTTGTTCAACTTTGGAAGTTCACATATGTCTATATATCCATTTCTTCTATGTTTTCTATCTTTTTGGAGTACAAATTTTCTAAGTAGGTGTTTATAATCCTCTGGAGTTCCATTGGATCTGTGGTGATTTCCCCCTTTTCATTCCTAATAGCATGGATTCAAGCCTTTTCCTTCAGTAGATTGATAAGGTTGCCTAAGTGTCTGTTAATTTTGTTTATCCTTTCAAAGAACCAACTCTTGAATTTATTGATTTTTTTGTACCATTCTCTCAGTCTCCATTGCATTAATTTCTGTTCTGAACCTTATAATTTTCTTTCTAGTATGAGCTTTGGGTTTATTTTGTTCCTCTTTTTCTAGTAGATTGAGATTCAGCATTAGGCTGTTTACTTGAGTTTGCTATAAATTCCTTTAAGTTGTACACTGGTCATTCAAAAGATATAGATGAAGACAACACTGAGATTTCACCTCAATCCACAAAGAATGGCTGCTAATTTGAAATTAGCTAGCAACAAATGCTGATGTGCTCCAGAGAAAAAGGAACACTTCTCTACTGTTGATGGGAATGTAGACTGGTACAACAACTATTGAAATCAATGTGGAGATTTCTCAAAAAAGGTAGGATTAGAGGTCCCATTTGACCCTGCAATTCTACTGCTGGGGATATACATGAATGAATTACAAGATTCATATCTCAGTGACATATGTGCACCCATGTTTATAGCAGGTTAGTTTGTGATAGCTAAATCTTGGAAACAACCCAAAGGCCAATCAACTCTAGAGTGGATAAAAAAATGTTTTTTTTTTATAAAATAGAGTATTTTTATAAAATAGAGTATGTTTTTATTATAAAATAGAGTGTTACTTTGCTATAAAGAGATATAATTTTGAGTCGTTTATGCTCAAATGGATGTACCATAAAGACATATTCATAAGTGAAATAAATAGGTCACAAATGTGTAAATATTGCATCTTTTCTCTGGTATCAGAAACTGAAGAGGTCAATGAGTTCTAGAATATTTGATAGATATTGTGAAATAGTAAACATTCAAAGGGAAATGGGGTTTAGGGAGTAAGTAATGATAGGAAAGAAAAATATGATGGTTACAAAAAGGCAACAAAACATGTATATATGGGTGGGGATTGTAGGGTAGGGAGGGGAATGGGAAAAAAATGAGAATTGTGTCATGCCATATACTGGTACAAATTCTCAATGTTGAGTGTGATCATGACGTGTTTATATAATGTACTAATAAAGATTCAAAAAAATAAAAATAAAGAAATGTTGAAGATATAAATGTATGTACATATTTTAAATTTAAAATTAAATGGACTATCCAAAAATGTAAATATAAAAATTGGAAAGAAAGCACATATATTTGTGAGAATTCACTACCCATTCTTGTTATAGTCATTTCTATTTTGAAAGATTAATAAATCAATAAATACAGACACAAATATATTTATAGTGACACATGAATTTTATGGAAGTAATCTCAGTTATCGAGGTACATATTCACCTATATAAAATTGATAAAACTTCTCATGAATTTCCATATCTTTGTAGTCATTCACATTTAAATATCAAATTTAAGATAAGGCCTCAACATTTACTTCTCCTTATACCTTTTAATTTATCCGTAGGATACACATGCTTATCTGATACCTCACTCTTCAAAGAAAGACTTGAATGGAAAAACTCATTATAGATTGTGAAGGAACCAGCAGGGTTCCACTGATATGAAGGAGAGCAAATATGTGGACAATTCTAACCCAGCATGTTTGAGAGGTATCTGAGTGACAGATCCTGACAGCAGAAAAGAAAATGATCAGCGGGGCTGGGGATTTAGCTCAAGTGGTACCGCACCAAACTTGGATGCACAAGGGCCTGAGTTCAATCCCTGGTACAAAAAAAAAAAAAATCAGTAAATTGAGAAAGAAAAGGTCAACATTTTGGAAATGAATCAATTACCAGACTATAGACAAGTACAAATCTAGTAAATGAGTTTTAGGGATACTGATTAACACCAAGAAAATGTTTGGTCGATTGCTTACAGGACAGTTATTATATACTATGTGTGTTGAGCTTACATGAAATTATAATAGTAATTGGGGTATACTGGCTTTTATCTCTTGATTGTAACTGCATGATGTGCTGGGGAGCATGATAATCATAGAGCCTGAAGATGCTTTTCAGCCTTTGTGGAATAGCCAATCCTTTACAGTTATGTAAATCCATCCACTATGGGTTGAACTGAGCTGTAGTAGCCCATAGACAGTATTATATTATTCTAGCAACCATTATCACAACAGAATATTTGATGGCAGTTATATTTTGTTAGAATCAGATAGTCATATTTGTCTTGGAGGAATAATTATTTTTAATTTTTAAAATGTTTTTATGAAGTGGCTATATACTTTCCTACTTTATTGTTCCTGAATTACATTTGAGTGAATGTCATTCTTAAAATAGCCATGACAGTTAATTCTTTACGTTTCAGCCCCTAAGGAACAGTGTGCTTTAATTAACATATTCCTTACACAAATAACTACTCACCTTAGTTTTCAGCATGAAAGGATTTGAAATTTTTCTCTCTCAAAAAGCTAAATCAACACACAGATGCTGAGTGAAGGTATATTAACATTTCAGAGGCTAAAGTGTCACAACTGGTTTAACTAAACAAAGCCATAGTCCTCATTTCAGAAAACTACCAGGAATAAAAAATCAATTTTGTGTTTAAATTAAATTCCAATAAATCCAGTAACATATGCTGTACTCTACATGTTTTTCATGGGATTTCTATGAATTGTTCGCAATTAAAATGTTACTAAAACTTGCCAGGCGTGGTGACTCATGCCTGTAATCCCAGCACTCAGGAGGCAGAGACAGGAGGATTGCTGAGTTCGAGGCTTGCCTGTGCTACATAGTGAGCTCACAAAGTGAGACCCTGTATCAAAAAAAAAAAAAAAAGATACAAAAAAAGTTACTAAAACTTGTTTAGAGAGAAGCATTCATTTGTCATTTTTCTTAAAATGAAAAATATCCTTGGAGATTATGGAAATATTTTGTCCTCAAAATGGTCTGTTGTTGACCTTCCATGTTTTCAGTTTCTATTCCTGTGTAATTAGTAAAATCTTGTTTTAATTATAAATGTACTCATATCTTTGGGAGATAGACTAAGTGAACTGTTATATACAGTCTAGTGTCAGATTATTCAATGACTTAAAAAATGGAAAATATTAGTAATATACACATTTAGTGTTTCTATGAATTGATGGAGTAAAAAATTCATTTTTATGAAAAATCTAGAAAGTTAAGGAGTTAGAATTACTATTAAATCTTAAAGTTATATTTTTACCTTTTCTGAATCTTTGGATGAGTTAAGATGCTGGCAGAGTGTTATGGTATTTAAAAGCTAAAATTCTGATGAAAAGTCATTCTGGTCATTCAAGAGATGTAGATGAAGACAACAATACCTCATCTTTGACAAAGGAGCCAAACACCCTCAGTGGAGGAAAGACAGCTTCTTTAACAAAAGGTGCTGAAAAAATTAGGTTTCAATAAAGTTATCCTTCATTTAAATGATAGGACTTACAAAATATAGTGTTTTTAGTAAAAATGAATTTGTAAAATGTGAATTTTCAAGATTTTCTTTATTTGTTGCACTAGATTTAGGGGAAATCATTCTTAGTCCTCATTTAAGATATGAAATAAATACCTTTTAATGAAAATTTAGAGAACCAACATTGTCAAAGTAGCTATGTTGTCAAAACTGCTCTGTAGATTTGATATAATCCCAATTGAAATCCCAACAGTATATTTCCTAGAGCTAGAGAAAAAAATCCAAAAATTCACCTGGAACCACAAAAGACCTAGAATAGCAAATGCAATTTTAGGCAACAAGGACTGGCAGGGTGTATTACAATCCCTAACTTGAAGCTATACTATAAAGCCACTATGATAAAAACAGAATGGTACTGCAAAATAACAGACCCAAGAATTAGTGGAATAGATTAAAAGATCTAGAAACAACTCCAGATATACTAAGCTACCTAATCTTTGACAAAGGAGCCAAACACCTCAATGGAGGAAAGACAGCTTCTTTAACAAAAGGTTCTGGAAAAACTGGGTTTCAACCTGCCAAAAATTAAACCTAGATCTATCTCTTTCTCCATGCACCAAACTAAAATTGTGGATTGGAAACCTAAATACTAAAACAGACACAGTAAACCTGCTGGAAAGTAGATTAGGTAGAACTCTTGAAGACATTAGCATAGGGAAAGACTTTATGAACAAAACTCAGCGGCAAAAGAACTAGCAGAAGAAATGAACAACTGGGATCTCATCTGATCAAAAAGCTTCTGCACAACAAGAGAAACCACCAACAGAGTGAAAAGACAACTTATAATATGGGAAATAAATTTTATCAGTTGTTTCTCAGAAAAGAATACTAGAGTATACAAAGAACTTAAAAAAAAATAACTTCCCAGTGCCGGGTGCAGTGGCTCACGCCTGTAATCCCAGCACTCAGGAGGCAGAGGCAGGAGGATTGCTGAGGTTGAGGCTTGCCTGGGCTACATAGTGAGCTGAGGGCCAGCCTGAACTACAAAGCAAGACCCTGTCTCAAAAAAAGTTATCACAGGGCCGGAAGGTTAGCTCAGAGGTTCCAGCGCTTGTCGTTCAAGGTCCTGAGTTCGATCCCTGGTAACCACATACAATGCTAGGCATGGAGACTCACGCCCACCAGCAATCAATATCATACCACAGTGCCGGGCGTGGTGGCTCACTCCTGTCATCCCAGCACTCGGGAGGCAGAGACAGGAGGATTGCTGAGTTCGAGGCTTGCCTGGGCTACATAGTGAGCTCAGAGCCAGCCTGAACTACAAAGCGAGACCCTGTCTCAAAAAAAAAAAAAAAAAAAGTTATCACAAAACCAACCAACAACAAATGCTGGCAGGGCTGTGGGGAGAAAGGAACTCATATCCACTGTTAGTGGGAATGTAGACTGGTGCAACCACTATGAAAATCGGTATGGATATTCCTCAAAACACTAGAATTAAAGGCCCATTTGACCCTCCTAGTTCCCTGCTAGGTATATACATGAAAGAATTAGGAGAGGCACCACTGAGCCATGCTGGAGCAGCAGACACACCTGAGGTCCAGCTCAGGCTGCCCCCTCACCTCCCTCTCTCAGCCTGGGATATAGTGTCGCATTTGCTCACAGCGGATGGCAACAGTGTGTCCCACCCGGCGTTGCTGAAGACCTTTACGAAAACAGAACCTTGAGTGTTTTTTCTCACAGAGGGCAGTGTGGTGCCCAACCCGAGGCTCCAGGAAGAAGGACTCCTCCCATGGCCGCTGGGTGGAGATGAGCAGCTTCTCCAAACTTCCTCCTGCTGAGCCCATAGCCAACACCCCTCCCGTCATCAACAGGAAAGACAGGAGAGAGTGCAGTTGCCCGGGAGGGAGGCTTTTCCACCAGACTGGAGGGTGAGCGGCCGGAAGTGGTGCAGCAAGTCTGGAAATCTACACCCTCTCTCTGCGCCCCCTCCCCTGTGTTCCTTTCTGTAAAAGACGCTTTCGTACCTGCACAGGGTGTGATGGTGCTTTGAGACAAATAGGCCCTTCCATCTCCTTGGCGCAAGCTTTGAATGAATCCTTTGTCCTTTTTACCAATATAAACAGCCTCCCTCAGTAAGCCAGTGAACCTGAGTGGCCGGTAACAGTCGTGAGTACTTTTCAACACCTCCAGCTCTTAACAGGTGGTGCCCAAAGCACCTGAGGCCCCAGGCCCAAGCAGATGTGGCATTTGAGGGTGTCAGTTAAGGAACATTACAATGAAATCGCATGCTCTTGGCTTACATGGCTATAACATTACAATCTGAAAACCCACTGGTAAGTTTCTGAGCAAGCTGCCCCTACCCCAGGTAACCCCTGATAGCTCATGCCCAGCCAAACCTAGCTGAGTTTAAACTAGGAAAGAGGAAATAGGTAAAAAGTTTCACCAGATAGGTTCCAAGAGGGTTCCCCTGAGATGAGGAACCTAAACCCACCCTACCTGGAGAGGAAGTTGCAGGTTTGCTGACTCCTGTTGTTACCCTGTGTTGTGGGCTGCAGGGAAAGGTTCCCAGGTCTTTATATGCAGTGCACAATCACAGGTCTCTGTATGTGACAAAGGATAGGGTGTGGCACCTGGTGGCAAGTAAATAGCAGCAAAGTTTATAAAGCAGCTTGCACCTGTGAAAGGAAAATAGTACTGAGCGCCAAGGGTGTGGTGTATAGGGGAGTAAATATCAAGCACCTCCTGTATGGCTTGTGTCTAGATGTGCGCCCCCCCCACTTCATTCCATCATAAGTGGGCCCCTTTCAGAGGCTGCTGGATTTAGAGTGATGTTGAGATTAAGGGAATGTGATTACCAATTTAGTCCACTGATTGGTTTGGTTTGTTTCCGGTAGGGTTAAGGCTGCCCCACCCTGGGTGTAAGTGCTACTCACCCTAAAGGAGGGATTGAAAGCAGGCTGGTTTGGAGGATTGACTAATGGTCAGTTTGGAACACACAGCTGAACTGAATCATTGTGGTTCTGGACATGGAAGACCCACCTGAGCATTGCTTCCAATGGCATAAAAAGAGAACTGGAGGGGATGATCATTGGCTGTTAATTTTCTTGGAGAAGCTTGTTTTCCTGACTTGAGCTTGGCTGTTCTGATCAACAGAGGAACTCAGGTCCTCCATGTCGCTGGGAATGCTTGCAATTCTCCTTAAGGGAGCTCTAGTTTACAACTTTGGTGCTGCTTCCAGCTCCAGTGCACATCCCTCAGCCTTGTGGCACAAATCCTCCACACTTCTGGCACAGGCTTTCTATCTTCCACCACTGGCCTTTGGGCCTTCCCAGTGCAGATCCTCAATACAGATTTGCATGAGACATTGCCACAGGCTTTAGGCCTCTGGCTGTATTCAGAGAGATGTTGTGTCTAGGCTTTTAGCTGAGCTTGTGTGGGTTCATTGCTGTTGGCTCTAGGCCTGTAGCTGGATTATTCGGTATGAATGTACCTTGTGGACACACCCATAAGTGAAATAAATAGGTCAGAAAATGTAAATACCATATCTTTTCTCTAGTATGAAAAACTGAGGGTGTAATTGAGTGACAAAATGTAGGATGGGTATTGTGGAATAGGAAATGTTCAAAAGGAAAATGGAAAGGGCAGGTAGGGGAAAGTAAAGAAGAGAAAGAAAATAATTGATGTTTAAAAAGGGAAACAAACCTTATTTGTATAGGAGGTTGGGGGATTGTGGGGAGGGAAGGGGAATGGGAAAAAATGATGTGTCATGTATACATACAGATTCTCAATGTTGAAAGTAATCATATTGTATGTATAAAATGTACCAATAAAATTGCAGAAAGAAAATATTGGAGTTAATTAAAACTATGACATTAGAGCATCATATGATTACAGTGAGAATCACTCACATAAAACTAGTGGTAACAGCAATCCCTGTTGTTCAGTGTGAACAATGAGCAGGGCTCTCAAGGATGGTACAACCCTGCAATGTTCATGAAGACCATAGATTCTTGTAATGTTTCCTGTTCTCTGTATCAGATGTACAAAGAGGAGGACCTAAAACATTTCACTAAATTTTTAATGTATTCCAGATCTCTTTTTTCTCCTTCACTTCCTCTTCTCTATTTCCTTTTCATTTATTTTCAATACAGTAACATTTTGGTTTGTGAGCATAGTTCATTCTGGAACTGTGCTTGTGAACAAATCCCTTGCGTGTCAAAGTGAATTGTCCCATACGAAATAATGGTAACTCAGAGGATTCATTCCACATCCAAAATTATTAATATTAAAATAACTACAATACTGTAATAAATATAACATAATAAAGAAAATACAAATTATCATGACAAAAAAATTAACCTACCCTTTGAAAACCTCCATGGCTAATATATGAGAGATATGGGAATGGAGGATTATTGTATAGAATGACTTTCACTAATGCTAATATTCAATCTCTGCTATCTATTGGCTCAATGAATTTAGTTCCTATGAAGATATGCATACAAATATATTTGTCTGTGGATGTGCACACAAATATATTTGTGATGGATGTGTGTATATATATATATATATATCTGCATATGTATTTAATCTCACAAACTTTTCAGTTTTAAATATTTTTTTCTTTTGTGTAACACAAAAAGTCAAACTCAGGGTCTACATATACCCTAACATTGAATAACATTCCCAAACCTAAATTTTCATAAATTATTTCTATGGCAATGACTTTACATCCATTCTACTTATTGTACAAAAATCGGTAGCTAATGTTTCTTTTCATTCTTTTCATTATCATAATGGTGGGTAACGTACAACCATTTCCAAACTCTTCAAATAAAATTATGTACTTTATGACCAGGGATGTAGCTCAGCAATTCTACCAACTGACTGGTAAGTAAAGGTCCTGAGTTTAATTCTTGGTTCTGAAAAAAAAATTATATACTTAAGCATAATGGTCGCTTGCATCTCAGTTGTATCTCAGTTGCTGTACCTGGGAGGCACAGAAAGCACTCTTTGTGCTCACCCACTAGGTCTGACAAACAACAAGGTGTGTACACATGTGCAAAACTGACAAATCAAGGTTTTTATCTACCTAATGCTCTATGTAACACTTTTGTAGAGGTGTCCCTGGGTATCATGAGGTTTGTAGTTTTGTAATGTAAATATGTACTTTACCATAATGGAAGCTGTATGTGATTCTCAGTAGCTACACTTGGAAAAAGATGAATCCACATGTGCATGTATCCACTTGCAAGAGGATGAAGGGGAAGGAGTGTGCAGGGGTTCTAAAGCAGCAGGTAGTTTTACCATGAAATGCTCATTGCTATAACTGTGAATTTAGCATTTTTCTTTTAAAAAATGTTTTTGGGATGGTGGCACTGCACCTATCTTGCAAGCACTAGAACCTGAGTTCAATTATCTTACTGAAAAAAATATTTTGATTTCTCTTATAAAATTCATGCAAATCAGTACAAGGCATATGAAAAACCACACCTACACGCTTAAGAGGAGGTAAAATATTGGCCATTAGGTGCTTCAAGTACTGATGATAGTGATGGTGATGATGACGATGACGATGACAATAAGACAATGACTTTAAAGTTGGCCATTTGATCCAAAGTTCTCATGATGGTGGAATGGAGCAAGAATCAACTGATACAGACACAGAGAATGAAGACTTTCTTGATTTAGAAAACGAAAGGAAGAAAACAGCAATATGGTGTACATATTTGATTATTCTAAATGCTCACACATACTTGAACAATTCAATGTTAGAACTAGGTACAAAAATATATTTAAATTCTTGGCAGGTGTAAAATTCACTGGACAGATTGCCAGCACTGCAATTCAATGTTGGAAATTATTTGTAATAGACAATATGCTAAAAAGTGTTGTAAAAAACACAAATGATGAAATGCAAGTAAAATGTTTTTATTCAACACTACTCATACTTGAAAATGTGTTTATTTTGACACCTCACTGCATGAACTAAAAACATGCAGAGGTCTCCTGTGCTTAGTAGGGTTTTCTTATAGCAATCACAGGAATGTAACCACAGGAAGGTACAAGACTGATGAAAAAATAATGTGTATAAACGAGGTAGGTAGAATACCAGTGCCAGTAAAAAGATTTGGTTTCCTTGAAAATTGCCTGAAATTTGATGACAAAACCATCCTTTTATCTGCTCATTGTTTGAGAACTTTTTTCAAAATGTCAGTCAATTTATGGACCATCTGAATATATAACTAATGAACAGCTTGCAGCATTTTGTGGTTGCTGTTGCTTTATGCAGTATTTGGTAAATAAGCTTTCAAACTACAATATAAAAATACTCCTAGAGGGCCTGAGGGTTAGCTCAGTGGTTCCAGCGCCTGCCTCGCAAGCCCAAGGTCCTGAGTTCGATTCTCGGTAACCACATATAATGCTGGGCGTGGAGATTCACTCCCACCAGCAATCAACACTGCATACCACAATGCCGGGCGTGGTGGCTCACGCCTGTAATCCCAGCACTCGGGAGGCAGAGATAGGAGGACTGCTGAGTTCGCGGCGGCTTGCCTGGGCACCATAGTGAGCTCAGGGCCAGCCTGAACTACAAAGTGAGACCCTGTCTCGAAAAAAAAAAAAAAATACTCCTAGAATATTGGGAGACATTTTATACTTTCAGTTTAGAAATTTACCCTGGAATTCAGTCAGCAAGTCTTTATTTGCACAGTAATAAATTAGATGATGTTGTAAACAGATTTGTTACTTCTATCTCACAAACTATTTGGAAAAGTGACATTCGCCAATTGGTTTACCATTTGGTAACAGAATATAATTGAGAACAAATCAGAAATTCCTAATAAAATGTTGTAAGTTCAAAATAGAGAATTGTATAGTGCAATTTTTGGATTTCAAAAAGACCTCATATATGGCAAAGAAAAATAAAGTGATATGATAATTCTAATATCAATATTGCATCATGACACCAATATCAACAGAGAAAACTCAACAAAAATGAACTTAGAAATCATAACTTTTTACAACAAAGCCAAAGGCAGAGTAGATGTTGATGAGTTATTCAGGAACTATGATGCCACACAAAATACAAAGTATTGGTGGGTGATTGTCTTTTGTCCTAAACATGTGTAGTATGAACTGTTTTAAAATTCACAAAGAAAATAGTAAAGTGCAAAATATCATAGAGAAATTTTCCTAGAGGATTGGGACTGCAACTGATAAAATATCACTTTCAACAGCCCAAGGAACTATACCACAAAATTCTAGAGCAGACTGGTGAGCTCACAGGTGAACAGATGAGTGAATCATCACAAAGAAAACAGGAAAGCCAAAAAGATGTCAACTGTGTCCTAAATAAAGGATAGGAAAATGAAACACATGTGCGATCAGTGAAAGTAATATTTATGTACGGAACATGCACAAGTCATGTGTGCAGACTGCTCTGGGTGTGGCAATTGAAGCAAAGATCATTTCTGTGGTAGATTTTGGTTTGTATTTTCATTGCAGTTCACAACTATTTATTTTTGATGTTGTCTTTTATATTTTGTAAGCAAGGAAACAGCTGGTGTGAAAATGTTGATCTTTAAGCACTCATCATATACTTGGTATTTTATTTTATAGATGTTTTATTTTCTGCTAAGTGCACATTGTATAGGACAGTGAGATGGTTCTGACAAAAGAGTAAAACAAGAATCATGAGGAGAATGGCCTGTTGTGCAGGAAAGTTAAGCACATGTGCTGTCAGTGTAAGTGATTTTTGTGTAAAGGACATGCAGTTGTCATGTGTGAAGACTGCTTTGGATGTGACAACTGAAGCAAACATTATTTTTGTTATATTGGTATTTTTCTTTGGTATTTTCATTGTGTCACAGAAGAATGTACTTGTTACTATTTTTTAGATTTTGTAACCAAACAATTAATATTGCAAGTGTTGATGTTTTTTTTTTTTTTTTTTTTTTTTTTTTTTT